>CAKNXH010063941.1:113418-158762 GCA_932178445.1 Andricus quercusramuli | reverse complement strand
AATAATTCGATTTTAGTATTTCATTCAATTTATTGACTTCATTGAGTCATTTGATTGTATTTTTTAATAAGAGAGTCAAATATTTACATATAAAAATCAGTATATTGAACAGAATCAATCAAATCAAGCAAATCAACAAATTCAATAGAATCAATAAAATAAAATGAATCAATTAAAACAATAAAATCAATAAAATGAATAAAAATCACTAAAATCAGTGCAATTTTGATTTTATTGATAATAATTTGATTTTAGTATTTTATTCAATTTATTGACTTCATTCAGTCATTTGATTGTAGTTTTTAACAAAAAAGTCGAATATTTGCAATAAAAAAAATCGATCAATTGAATAAAATCAATCAAATCCATCAAATTAATAAAATCATAGAATCAATCAAATGAAATGAATCAATCAAAACAATAAAATCAATAAATTGAATAAAATTACTAAAATCAGTAAAATGTAGATTTCATTGATGTGTTTTCTTTCTGATTTTGTTGATAATAGATCGATGTGGTCGATTTTAGTAATCTCATTCAATTTATTGATTTTATTGAGTCATTTGATTGTTTTTTTTTTTTTTTTTTTTT
Organism: Andricus quercusramuli; assembly: GCA_932178445.1. Taxonomy (NCBI): domain Eukaryota; kingdom Metazoa; phylum Arthropoda; class Insecta; order Hymenoptera; family Cynipidae; genus Andricus; species Andricus quercusramuli. The sequence goes on along the minus strand of CAKNXH010063941.1, from coordinate 158,171 downwards.
TTTAATCGGATATTTATACCGATTATCTTCATTTTATTAAAAAATACAATCAAATGAATAAAAAAATCAATAAATCGAATAAAATCACTAAAATGAAGAAAATCAATAAAGTCAAAATTATACTGATTTTAGTGATTTTATTCAATTCATTGATTTTATTAATTTTTTTATTGTATGGATTTTATTGATTTCCTTGATGTTGTTTATTTTATTGATTTTGTTGACAATAAATCGCTTTTATTTATTCTAGTGACTCCATTCAATTTATTGCTTGTATTGATTTATTCTATTCTATTTTTTAATCAGAAATATCAAGTAGATCAATAAAATCACTAAAAACAAAAAAAAATTATTACCAATAAAATGAAATATAAAAAAATCAAGAACATCAATGAAATCCATAAATTGAATAAAATCACTAAAATCACTAAAATCAGTGCAATTTTGATTTTATTGATAATAATCTGATTTTAGTATTTTGTTCAATTTATTGACTTCATTGCTTCATTTCATTGTATTTTTTAATAAAAGAATCGGATATTCATACTGATTTTCTTTATTTTATTAAAAAATATGATGAAATGAATAAAAAAATCAATAAATTGAATGAAATCGCTGAAATCAGTATAATTCTGACTTTATTGATTATAATTTGATTTTCTTGATTTTAGTGATTTTATTCAATTTATTGATTTTATTGATTCATTCCATTGTATTTTGTAATAAAATATAGAAACTCAATATAAATATACGATTTAAAAAAAAAATGCAATCAAATGCATCACTAAAATCAATCGAACAATCAAAGAACCACATCAATCAAATCAATAAAATAAAATTTATATCGGTTTCACTGATTCCATTGATTTTATTGATTTTATTGATTTCATTTATTTGATTCATTTTATACGTTTTATTCGTTTTATTATTTCTATTGATTTTATTCATGTCCTTCATTTTATTGATAATTTATTGGGGGATAAAGGGCATTTTTTAGCACCCCTGCCCACCAAAAGCTTATCACAAAAAAGATTTTTGTTGCTCCACCCAATTAAAAAAACATGAATATTTATTAATATTTTTATAATATTTATGCATATTCACGGTAATGTTTAGAAACAAAAAAAATTGACGAGAGTACGAGGACGCGAACGCATGACGGCAGATTCTGTAGCCTTGAACCTAGACCATTACCCCGTCCCTCCTTACTCAGTAATCCCATAATTCAAACCGATAGTTATATTGCGCGGATTTCTTGTAATCCTTTTTTCTCGTAAACTGCTTTCCATCTTAGTAAGCTGTTTCAGCTTTTTGTTATCTCAAATGAGGCCCTCTTCGCTCCCAAAAAGATGACCACAATCCGTGTCCCCCGTTACAAGCTTCTTCATATAATTAATTTATAGTTGGACCACTTGATAAACTTGGAATTTATAAATAAATTTGCAGAGGGCCTGATTTCGAAATTCCAGAAATAGAATTTGATGGTTTCGGAATTTATTGCTGGATAACTTGATAAATTTATAATTTCAAAATTTTCAAATCATAATTTCAAAGTTATAATTTGAAGCTGGGTAAATTTCTAAATTTACATACAATCATAAATTGATTTATCTATAAAATTGGTGCATTTGCAGTTGCTGTCTTGAAAACCTTTTTAAATATTTGCGCCACGATTTCGCGAGTGGCAATGTGTGGTGCGGACTTCAGAGCATTGAAGATTCGGAGCGCGAATTTGACAGCCGGTCTGTTGGCGAATTTGCTTTGCTGCTTACCAATACAGTCGTATGGTCCTCACATACACAGGACATCTCAATTTTGTTCCGAATTTTTCTCCATTTCGCGACGTATTTCGCGAAATTTAGGTTCGCCATCATCAACATTTGGGTCTTCGAAAATCAGTTAGCGTCTGAAAATACTTCTGTGATGTCAGAATTGTGAGTGAAAAAATAAATTTGCGAACGGTTCTCGCCGTTCAAATGCTGTCTTCTGCTATCCACTGATTTCTCCCTTTCGAAAAATTAATCATTTCCGCGAAAATAGTTATTTCCTCAGCAAAAGGCTTCATTCCTATAAATTTTGTTGATCCGAGGATCTCTCAAAACCCCGGATATTTGACGAGTTTTCTTTCTTTCGCTCTCAAATACTTGGGAAAAATTATATATGGAGCCAGTGCCGTGACTATAAAAAAAATTCCAAGTCGGAGTTAACAAAAACCCTTAAAGTAAATTTTCAACTACAAAAAATTTATTTTCAACCGATTACATAAATTTGAAGCTAAAAAGATAAATTTTCTACCAAAAATAAAATAGGGTAAGTTTCAGTTAGTAAATTTTTTTTGAGGAATTCCCAACCTAAGATTTTAGGCATTTCTTATTATACAAAGTGCAGTTTCACTCGATTTTTTGAGAATTTTTTTGAAAATTATTAACATCAAATTGGAAAGATCTCAAAGTAATAATACGAAAATTGTGACGATCGAAAGTTGTGCCGTGCCGGATCAACCCGTGAATTTATTTACAAAATTGTAAAAGATCAATTTGGCGCGTTGAAAATCTATTTGACGTTTTTGCACGTGAGTTTTGTTATGGACATTTTTGCGCGTCAAATATTTTTTTGACGTTTATGTCCGTGATATTCTGTTTTGACAATTTTGCGCGTTGAAAACCTTCGTGACATTTTTGCCCGTGAGTTTTTCTTGGAATATTTTTCCGCGTGGAATATTTTTTTCACATGTTTTCTCGTAACAAAACTATGGGACGTTTTAGCTCCTGGCGTGTCATATATGCGAGTGTCCCACCTGCTCAGGAACCTGTACAGGATCCTTCATAGATACTTTTTGCAAATGTGTCCCACTTGCACAAGAACCTGTAAAGGATCCTTCCTAGGCAATTTATTGCAGCAGCATCCACGATAATACAGGAACCTGTACAGGTATTTGAATATCCGGGTTCCTGTACAGGAACGTGCGCAAGTTCCCTCGCAGGATCTGCGGCAGGAACCGGTGTACCAGGAACCTGCGTACGTTCCTGTACAGGTACCTGTGCAGGAACCTTCATAGGAACCTGTTGGGTTCCTGCACAGGTTCCTGTACATGAATTTTCAGCTGGGACATACTTTCGACTCTTTAGTCAGTATACCGCCTGAACAAACATTCAATTTTTTGTACTTGAAATTTTTGTTGAATTATTAAAAATTTAATTTCCAACCTATAAACACGTGCGCGTCATAAATGCTTTAAACGAAAACTGCAGAGGGCGCACTGCAGGCAAGTGCATTTACTCAATTCAACCCGATTGGGAACAATTGACACAATTAGCAAACATTTAAACCGATTCAACTTTTGATCACTCTTAATCGTTATGCATCGTGCCCAATTGATTATTTCTAGAAGGGAACGAAACTGACCATTTTAAGTATGTAGATATAAATAATTTGCATATTCCATTTCAAAATAAAGCCATCAAACATTTAAAAATTATAAATCAAGAGTCTGAAAAATATGGAAAAGTGAACGAAAATCTACTATAAGCTCTTCATCATTCTGGTATTATTGAAAAAATATACAAAATATTGGAAATGAGTGAAACAGGTGGGAACGGATTGCTGCAACGTTTTTTCCACAACTTACATGATTAACAAATAAAGAAATCCTAATTGATGAAACAGCTGATTATTTTGTAGTGTTGGTAAATTTTATCATTTTTATCTTACTTTAATTTCTTTCTTTCAGCAGAAAGATGTTAGTTTAACTGGCGTTATCTCATGTAGGAAAACATTTATATCCGGTTGTTAAATTAATTTTGTAATTGTTCTTGATGCTACAGTATGAACAATTTTTTCCGTGCAAAATCTCTTTCCATGATATTTCTCGAATTCTTAATTGATATTGGCAGCAGATTTTAAGAGATTAAAAGTTTTTTCCGACGGATACTCTATTAATTTTGCATATTTCTTGTGTGCTTACCCAGGCGGAAAAATTATGTATAGTTTATACATAGTGTGAAGTATTATATATAATATTCATTTATTTTATACGTTTTTTGTATAAAACAAATGAATATTATATATAATACTTCACACTATATATAAGCTATATATAATTTTTACGCCTGGGTATAACAACATAGAAGGCAAGTAGGATGAAATTCGATTTTTATAAAACATAAATTCATTAATTATGAAATAATTTTTTTTTATATACATCCATTTTTACTATTTACACCTTAAGGTATTTCTTGTTTCTATTGATCGAATAATATTTTGAAATATACAATTCCTATTAAATGGAAAACTATGTTTCTTCAAGAATTAAACGATGTATTAAACAAATTCTTATTATCTACTTTTCATCACTTAAAATTGAGATACGCTGTAGTAACTAAATCATGAAGCGCAATGATTTGAATCGTGGTTAAGCAAGCGTCTCTACGTTGTCATGGTAACCAATATGGAGGTCGTCGTACGAGACGCGGCTTGAACGTATTTCGTACCTACAAATGGCGAGACCATAGTTTGTTGTTGGATCGTAGAGGGAAGTAACATTTTTTTTTTCGGCAAGAAAGCTTCAACACTGAAGAAGCACAATATAGAACAACTGAAATATAGTCCTTGCACATTATAATTTTTATTGACCACCCTTTATAACACTTTGTTTTTTCTATGAAGTATGCAAATATTCGTTGTTGAACTTTATTTGTTGATTTTCATTTAATTTTAGACGCTAGCTTACGAGTCGAAGCTTTATTTCGTACAATCCCCCTTAGTTCGTATTTCTCTTTCCTGCACACAATATTGTTCCATCAAGTAGAGTCGACAGTTTTTGACCAGTTCCTTTTTATCGTTCGTTTGCTGGAAGTCTTTTCGTAGACGATGCAGGCGATCAAGTGTGTCGTGGTTGGTGACGGGTAAGTTCAAATATATTTAATCAAATGTTTATTAAGATTCAAAAAATATTTGCCTGGACGTTCAGGAGAGACGTAGAGTTGTAGCCACTTTTTGGCTTTCTTGCAGGGGCCTTATATTATAATTTGTTGTAAACATTTCCAAATAATTCCCTCCAGATGAAAGTGGTACTGTTATCAAAAACATTCTTAATAGTATTTTATGTTGAAAATATAAAATTGGATGCAAAACAAATTACAAAGTTGATTTTCTATTAGTGAAAAATTTTTTTCTTACTTTTTATTGTGCATAATTGGATTATCTGTATTAAAAATTCTATTTGTGGTTATAAGGATAAAAATGTATTGATGTCCGCTGAGTTTATTTATAATTGTAAATTCTAGTTGTTATTATAAATTATACTCAGCCAACATTAACAATTTTTTTTTTTATTTTCATTGACTGGGCATCCTAACCTCACCTGTCAAAAGATTTTTCTGGTGAGCGCGAACCAATCCCCGCGAAGCGCCCTCCCAGCGATATCATCAAAATGATCCTCGCTAGTAATAGACGAGTGAATGATCGGCTAAAAGTTGTTTAGATATTGAAAAAGTGACTGCTTATTACAGACTATAGGGGCGATTCCATATATGGCATTCCACCATCTTCTAAAGTATGATTAAAGAGAGTTAATCACTGTTTAACTTAACCGGTCGATGTTGGCCGGTTAACGGAGTTAATCGACGATTAACGATGGTTGGCAGAACAGAACCTCAAAATCGAAGTTTGCACTTCAGCATTTGAAGCATGTTCAGAGCGAATGTGGATCATTTTCATAATAATTTTTATCATATCTACGCTTTTGTTTTTATCAATATGTAGATGAAAGAAACTATGAAGCCAAAATATCTTTGATGAGGCGTCCGTAAAGTGTTAATTGTGTGCCAATAACCAAACTTTTCTTACCTACAGTTTCTTTCACATTATTGTAAGAGACAATTCGTTGTTAAAAACAATGCCTATGTAAAATATATAAGTTAACGAAATAAGAATTCATTCGCATAAATTCATTTTGCAGTGCTGAAAATCAATATTTAACCAATGTAACTTCGCAGTGCGCATCAGGAAGCTTCTTTCGTGTATTTTTTTCGTATATGCATAAAATATTCCTGAGCATCTTTGATTAATCGCTATTAATGCCTTTATAATTCACAGTATTATTTTTTGAACTAAAATAGTGATGGAAATTTGTAACATTATTTTAATATATATTACGTCCACGCAAAATTATATCACTTCTTGACAAAAAAGACTTCTGCTGGATGTCACATTACTTTGTTAATGTCAGCTTGTACGTGCGTGCGCAAGAAACTTAAGCATTCTTCTTGTAGCGGCAAATCAGAATCGCCGTTACAAGAGAATATCAGAGTTACCACGAAAAGGGTATATGATTAGGTAATCAGAGTCAAAATGTCCATGGTGGAACGCATTACAATTTAATCACGATTTTGCTTGTCATCCTTGCGCAGGGGCCATGCTAATCAGGGGCCATTCTAATCCTGTATTTAATCAGAGTTGGTGAAATAGGCCCTTAATCATGATTTCTGTTGTAACGGCGATTCTGATTGGCTGAGTCACGGAACTTGTGCTCGCGCGCCATCTCTGGCGCGCCAAACCAAATAGGCCTCTGACGTCACAAATTATGCGTGGTTTACTTTTTTTGCCGAAGCGTCTCCAAAATAACATTAATCAAAGTAACTAAGTGTAGTGGGACGATGGTCGTGGGGGTTAAGGCGTAGGCTTTGGACCCACTCCGTCGGCTTAGGGGACACATTAGAAGCTTCCATTCCAAGTAACTAAGTGAAGTGGTGTTTTCTAAAGCGAAAAGGAAAGGAAAAATAATATTTTGAGAACATTTCATTTTGAGCTGTATGTCTCACTCTATACTGTCCCACTGTACTTTAACTAAACTTTGAGGTTATGTTGAGCCTCGTTAATCGCTGGTTAAGTCGCTAACCGGCTAAAAATGGCCGATTAAGGTATAAACAGCGATTAGGCTACTTTAATCGTGGTTTAAAAGATGGTGGAACGCAATGTACTGGTTAAATAAAGTTAATCAAGGATTACAAGTTAATCAAGGTTGGTGCAATCGGCCCTAATTCATTCTTTAAACTAAAGTGGGTATCAAATGAAAGAAACCTATCCATTTTGGTTGACCTCAGTCACCTGCGTGACCTGACTGCAAGTCTTTTTTTAGATTTATGAACTATCAGTTGTTGTTAAAAAAAACTTTAAACAACATTTTAGCAGTTTTGTATAGGTATGTGACCAAATCTGTGAACTCTGTATCGAAAGAAGTTCATTTTTTCGAATTGAGCTATGAGGGTTCACAGTGACTTTCTGACGCAGAAATTTAACAAACAACCTGAAATAAATTTGGTAGATAGTTCTTTTCCACGTACAATGGACTCTTGCGTGAAACCATTTATGTGAAAATCACGATTTTGGGAGCGGTTTCTTGAAACCGATGCGCGGCGTGCCACACATACACGGGAAAAAAATCTGCGCGGCTCGCTTCGCTTGCAAGTTCGAGCACGCCTAAAGCGCGCGTCTGTTGGGTCTCCTGCTTCGCGCTCGATAATATATTTATCTTGCGCTACGCGCTCGTTCCTTGTGCTTCCCCAATATTTGTGCATAGACCTTTTAAAATTAAAGCCCAAACCATGTACAACTGTAATTTGGTGATTGTGAATTCTCTTTTGTTAAAGCTCCTTCGGCTTTTATGAACTCTACTATATTAAATGTATATTATAATGTCTGTACCTCGCTCCGGGACTGGTTATTCAAATATTGTAAAATCATGTACAAATTTTATTTTTTCTGCTTACTTTAATACTTTCTCCTTATTTGGCATTAATATTTATTCACAGCTATCATGAAAAATTTACTATTTCAATAAATGTATATTATTGCAATTCATAATGGGCATTGGCATTCAAACAGACGTATTTTGACTGTTGTTTTTATAATTTAAAAAAGTGCGCTTCCTATAAAAAAAAGGTCAAATGAAAATTTTTAGATCTAATTTAGGCGAACAATTTTGTTATCAATCATTTTATTGTACCTTGTGTTGCTTTTCAAAAAATGTAATTTGTTTATATTAAATTTTGTTACGATTAAAATGGAAATTACGCATCTATCACAAAATAGCGTAGATGAAATTTGTGAATATAAATTAAGCGAAAAATTTTGTTGAATAACATTTTTTTGAATCTTGTGCCGTTTTTACAAAAATTTGAAAATAATTTCATGCTTCTTTTACGATTTATACAAAAAGGACCCTTCCTACCAAAAAAATTATGCATAACAAATTTTTAGTTCTTTTTTGGATAAACAACTATTGTTTTATTTTGTTCTTTCGTGTCGATTTTCAAATATTTTTTTTAATGGTATTTCTTACGATTAAGGGTGTCGGTTAATCGAACTTTCAATTTGTTGTTGTTATGTACGGCACTGGTCGCGTATATGTATAACTCAACAACTGATTTTAAGAATAAAATAAAGAAAACTGACCTAATATTTGGGTTTGTACGTTGTCCTGGGGTTAATATGATCTTCAGCAAGTCGCTTTCATGCTGGGGAAACTAATATTTTGGCTGAAAATATTAATTTTCCGAAACGGAGAAAAGCTCGGGGACACTTCGAGAGCAGACGAGAGTATATAGCAGAAGTTTGCTTGAAACACATCTGCGAACTTATTTTTTACGTAGACCTCTGACACTGGCGAAGTATTCGCGGAGGTACCCACACAATATAAAACCCGGCAAGTTGCGCGCCAATTTTGTGTAATGCAATATTTGAAGCATTGGCTGTCGGCAAGGTACTTTTCACATTGGGTATAAAACATGCAGTAAAACCAAATAAAAGAAGAAAATTCAACTCTTTTTTGGTAAAGAAATATTGAGCACGTTTCTTGCAGATCTGACTTGCGAATGTACAAAGTTTCTACATACATCAATTCGCCAAAAAAGTACATATTCAAATTACCAAATTTGAAATTCTAAAATTACAAAACTTCTAAATTTATTGAGGGGCCAGAAAAATAACTTCCAAAATTACCCGCCTCAGTAAATTTGAAATCCTAATATTCCAAAAGTGGGTGCTTTGATAATTTATTCATGAATTCTAAAGGGCCTAGCTGAGTAAGAATGCAAAATTTGCCCCCGCACGTATTAACCTTCGGAGCACACACCTATTTTTTCAATCAGGGAGCTCACTCTGGGTCTTTGAGATCCTGTCTCAATATTTTCTCAAAAATTCCGGGGTATACCATTTTCAAACTACCCATCCGATCAACCTAAAAAAAATTCCCAGTTATTCTTCAAACGTTGTAGAATTAATCTCCGTAATTCAAATATCTTGTTTGAAATATTAAAACATCGAAGAAAATTATTTAAAAAAATTAAAATTTCTTATTTTTTTTTATTTTTTGCTGAAACTTTAGGTTTTTATTCTCGAATAGTGGTACAATCAGGAAAACAAATACTCCTGTAGTGTTTCTTACAAAAAAGATATTTATTTTGCAGGTTGACGGAGGTGGTTTTTTAGGTATGAAGAGGCGTTCCTTTCTATAATAAACGTGGAAAAAATTAATGTTTGACAAAAAATACTTGAAAGTTTTATATCTTAATTGAAATGTACTTGAAATATGATTGTAATGAACAAATAATATCAAAACGATGTAATAATTACTCAGTGCCAGCGCAGTCATTGCAAATATAAGCTTGATGCTCTTCACACATTGGGGACAAGCAACATCGACACAAGCATTTTGTTTTTCTATCCTTTTTATAAGGACACATTGTACACCTTGCCCTTTTCTGCGTCTCTGGTCGATCAAGTTGTGGCGGAGCCCCTTAGTGTCGCACTCAGCGACAAGTTGAACTTTTTATTTAAAAATATTTTGCCAAAATCGACGTTTGGTACACACCAGGGTCTGAGTTACCCTGCACCTACTTTGAACAGTTCTAAATGCCTACTGACTAGAGCGCTGTACGGGAGAAGCATCGGGATGCATAGTATACCCTGTTCCCTACCCTCAACCTTAATGACACATTCACTACCCTTGGCTTGTGTACAACCCAGTATCCTGAAAATGGCGTTGCCGTTCAAAAAAACCTCTATTTTGGGCTTGGAATGAATGATACTAAATCTTTCAAGTATAAAATAATAAATTTTGATTTTGGGAATGGTTACAAAAGAAATCTGTACGTAGGAGTATCAAATAAAAGGACAAAATTCATTAACCATTGTCACCTTTACCACTGATATCTCAAAATAGTCAAGATCTCAATTTATATTAAAGAATCACTGTACAAAAATCCAACGCCACTTTACTCTTCATCGTACTCCATTCTTTATTCGTTTGATGATGCTTTCGACAAACAAGAGGGACATATGGCTCTTTCGTGCGTCTCAAAAATTCCTTTTTTTTGCAAATGTAGTAGTTGCTATAGCTTTTTTGGTCCTTCTTCCAGGGGCAGAAAGCGCAACGACGTTTTGAAGATGACTGACTGGTAGGGTAATTGGCCCTCTTCCCACTCTGCAACAAGTGCAGTAGTGCGCAGACGCAGAAATCTACGCTCAGGGTTGCTCACAACCCGGTGGGTAGGGGACCAGAGTTAAGACCCCAAACCACTGCCAGGGGGCTTTAAACCCGACAATTTTCAAACTGCGTAAAAGATATTCAGGACGAAACTTGAGGACAGGGTCTGTGAGACCCTGTGTGTGCTCCGAAGGTTAACTTAAAATTCCTGTCATTGGTTCGAATTTATGTGAAGTAAAGTTTCCCCCAATGACTGGAAGATATGAATAGGCAGGGAAATGATGTAAGGGGGAAGTGAGAAAAGTAAGAGAGAAGTGGGAAGAGTGGGATTAACCCTGGAAAGAGAAGGATAAGGTATGGCTCAAGCTAGAGAGCATAGAGAATAGACAGAAGGAGGACGACGAAAGGAGAAATAGTGAGATAAAACAGTTGGAAGAACGGGTGAACAACTTAGAATTGAGGAATGAGCATATGGGGAAAGAAACAGAGGGTGCGGAAATAGAAATAGGGAGTAATAAGAACGTGCAAAATGAGAATGAAAGATTGAAGAAGAGACTAAGTGACATTGAAAGGAGATTAGAAGGCAAGAAAGGGCAAAGAGAAAAAATAACATAGTAGTTAAGGGATTGACAACGGAGAGTGAAACAGGGGAGATGGAAATAATAAATCTTCTGAGAGATATTGGAGTTCAGGTAAGGGTAGAAGGAGTTAAGAGAATAGGAGGGCCAAAGGAAGGAAAAGAAAGAATGTTTACAGTAAAAGTAGGGAGTGAGGAGGAGAAAAAGAAAATTATGGAGAACAAAAAATTATTGAAAGGAAGAAGGGAAAGAATTGAAGAGGATCTGACATGGAGGGAGAGGAAAAGGAGATGGCAAATAGAACAGAGGGCATGGATAGAGAGGAGAAAGGGGCGCATGGTATGGATAGGGAGAGACAGATTATACATAAATGGGGAGGAATGGTTCTGGGACGAGGAATCAAAAGAAATAAGGAAGAAGGAAAAAGGGTTGAGAAAGGTAGAAAAAAGGAAGATGCAAAAGAGGTTAGAGATCAAACCGATGGGTTTCCAGAAACGAGGCGGAAGAAAAGTGAGGAGGATAGGTGAGGGAAGGGATGGGAAAAACGTAAAAATAGGTTTCTGGAATGTTTCAGGCTTGAAGAACAAGAATGAAGGTTTTCGGTGGGAGCTAGAAAAGTTGGATGTGATTATGATGAGTGAAACCTGCGCAGATGAGAAGGATTAGAAGGGGATGAAAAGGATGTTACCTAAAGGGTATGTGTGGGCAATGCAAGAAGCAAGAAAGGAACACGTTAAAGTTAGATGGATGGGCGGCATGGTCTCAGGGGTGAGAAAAGAACTGGCTGTAAAAGGGAGAACAGAGGAGGACAGGAAGGAACAATGGTAAGAAGGATCATAATTGGAAAAGTCAAAATAGCAGTGGTTTGTGTATATAGAAGAAGAGGGGAAGAGGAAGGTTGAAGAGTAATAAGGAGGTGGATGGAGGAAAAGAAGGAAGAGTTGATTTTGACAGGAGGTGACTTGAATGCCTGGACTGGCGAGCAAGGGGGAGGGACTTGGGATGAAGAAGAGGAGGCCTATATAAGGAGCTTCAAACGTAGGGAGATAGACAGGGCGGGGGGAGGAGGTTACTAGAAGTAATAGGAGAAACAGGATGGTTCATATGTAATGGCAATATGCAGGGAGATGAAAAGGGAGAGATCACATTTATAGGTAAGGTTGAAACAGTAATAGACTACATCCTGGTGGAAGAAAGAATGAGGAATATGATATGTAGTATGAATGTGGGGAATGAGATAGGGTCCGAGCACTTCCCAGTAATCGAGGAGTTCTGTTGCTTAGGTTATTGGTTTGAGGCAGAAGCGGGAAACGAGGCGCAGGTGAGGAAAAGAATCGAATGTGCGAGTAAAGGAATGGGCCAAGTCTGGGGTATAGGAAAAAGAAGGTTCAATGACGATTGGAGAGTGGTGGTTTGGTTGTTTGATGCGTTGGTTTGGGCCGTGTTGTGTTATGGAGTAGAGGTTTGGGGATAGAAGGAACATAGGAAAGTGGAAAGCATGCATGAGAGATTTCTGAGATGCCTAATGGGGGTTAGTTGGAGTTGCCCAGGATACATGATAAGGGAAGAACTGGGAAGGGAAAAAATGGTAACTAGACAAATTAAGAGAGCCTGGAGGTTTGAAGAGAAGCTGAAAAGGGGAGAGGGGGGCAGATAGCACAAGTATGCTTGGACGAAGTTCGGAACAAGGAGACGAGAGGCAATTTGGGAAATTCGAAATGGGAGGAAGAAAGGGAAAAAATGAGGAGGGTTTGTGATATACAAGAAGGGGTTCTGGATTGGCACAACATAGAATTAGAGCTATTAGTAAGACAAGGTGAAGAGAGACGGAGGAAGATTATGGATTCGAGGTACAATAGATGGTATATGATGTTCAAAAGGTTGACGGAACCAGAATATTTGCAAAAAATGAAGAAGGAAGGCAAATGGAATAGGGTGGTACGGTTTAGAATGGGAGAAGGAGTGAGAGCTTGTAGATATTGGATGGATGAAGAGGACACTGTGTGCAGCGTATGTGGACACGAAATGGAGTCATGGGCACATATGTTAGAGAGATGCACAGGAGAGGAAGAGGGACAGTTGAGTGTGGATGAATGTGTAAGATGGATTTTGGATGGCAATGGACAGGGAGTGATGTTGATGAAGAAATTGGAAGAAGTAAGAGAAAACAAGGGAACAGCGTAGAGCCAAGCTGGTAATCCTAGTGAAAGGAAAGTCAGTAGCAAAAATTTTAGATTTTTAAATCGTTGAAAATGTATTTGATGGTAAGAGAAAACGGAAGCCCTGAAATATCGCTCATTTTTAGAAGTTTAATAATTAATAGTATTAATATTATTGTTATTTTAAGTAAGGCGAAACATTAGAACATAAGCAGCGGTTAAGTTAGATTAAGGATGGAATGTAAATATATGTACAGGGAGCGGAGGCCCTCAAACCTGTAAAAGGGAGAGATTCAATATACATACAAATAAGTCCACATGGTCAGAGGTGATGGGGGGGGGGGGGGGGGGCAAAAAGTGGCGAACAATTGTCCACGTGGTATATTGGTCGGCCCCTAGACACTGGAAAATATGACTTGATAGAACCTAGGCTAACGACTGGCGTCAAATACTAATATCATAGTACTATATTTTCTCAAATAAACACAGTCTTTACGTAAGACAATAGTTAAATTATGTATTTATGTTAAAATCTGTACAAGCAATTGGGTGTCCTCATGCAAGAACAAGACACAGATGTTTCTAACGCGGCGGAGTTGCCCCCTGACGACTGTAAATCCAAATTGGAAATTTTGAATTTTAAAACATCACGGTGTGCTTCGACTGACCTAAACCCAAAAGGTCTTGCATATGCCGGTTTTTTCTGAATATGCTTCTGGGATTCCCCACGATCATTTTCAGCCCAGAAAGAAAAAAATCGCTCGGGTAATTATTGAGAAAAGTTATGGTCTTAAGAAGTCGATTTTAAGTGAATAATTTTAATGCAAAAAAAATAGTTATATAGTAGTGTATATATTAGGGTGGGCCAAAAAAAACTTTTATTTTTTTTTTCTTCAGATACCATGAAAATATTGTCAGAAATGACGAAAAAAAAATTCTGGTGAAGCTTGAGCTCTGAATATTAATATTACGAGGTGGCGATTTGTGATGTTTGATTCCCCATTTAAAGATTTTTAGATTTTTAATGCGTTTGAACGAATAATTGTCTAGTGAAAACAAAAACTTATTCTTGTAGAGAATTTAACGATCTACAAAAAATGTCTGATATGATTTTTTGCTAAGTCGACTCATGCAAAAGTTATGGCAGATTGAAAATTAAAAAAATACTTTTTCATTAAACTTCCATCAGAGGTTAAAGTCCAACTCTAAATCGTAAAAGATAATTTTTACAATTTTTTATATTCTATCACAAAATAATGGCTCAAAAACATGAAATATCTTATTTTTCGTAAAACTAATCGAATGTTTCTGGTAAAACAATAACATTTTTACAAAATATCGTAAGAAAACCCAATTTTATGAAACTTAATTTTAAAAAAAAATCTGAACTTTATCTGAATAATGACTTGAAAAAAAAATTTGGAAAACGGTTGACCTAAAGGCCATCCCTGCAACTTCCCGCTAATTTCAGTCATTGAAAGTTTGCAATTTAGCCGCTGGTTGCGATGTTTTTGAGCTCTTCGAGCTCAGAAATTCAATTTTTGTGTTATTTTGAGCTCTCTGATTTCAAAAATAAAGCTGTTCAATGCTTTTGAGCTATTTGAGATCAAAAGTCTGATGGAAATTTAATGAAAAAGTATTTTTTTAATTTTCAATCTGCCATAACTTTTGAATGAGTCGACTTAGCAAAAAATCATATCAGACATTTTTTGTAGATCGTTAAATTCTCTACAAGAATAAGTTTTTGTTTTCACTAGACAATTATTCGTTCAAACGTATTAAGAATCGAAATTTTTTTTTTAAATTCCTATGTTATTTAAATGGGAAATCAAAAATCACAAATCGCCACCTCTTAATATTAATATTCAGAGCTCAAGCTTCACCAGGTTTCTTTTTTCGTCATTTCTGACCATATTTTCATGGTACCTAAAGAAAAAAAAATTAAAATTTTTGTTTGGCCTACCCTAATATATAGTATATATAGTCAGTCGTTGTTTCGAAACTCTATATCCTGCTTGCGCATTCGTCATAATTCGCTACTATATACTCCTAGAGATCCCTATAGGGATCCATCTTTTTCACAAGCGCTAGTTCCAATGCCAACGACTGAGACCAACGATTCAAAATATATTTACAATATAATTAATTATGATGTTAAAGTTTTTTGTCTACTGGTCGTTTCAATATAAGATGTAATCTTCATTTTCTAAAACGGGCATTGGAATGTATCTATAGAAAGGCATCCATTCTGTTAAGAGTCCTAGGTTTAGGGCAAGTTGTTGATGTGTAATGCACGCCTCATCATTATGTCTGTCCGTATATTCTCTTTGAGCCATTACGTGACAATCATCAATAATGTGCTCGATGGATTCGTTGGTATCTCTACGTAATCGGCACCGGTCAACCACGTCTTGATGTAACACGTGTTTGCGATAATTCCTGGTGCTGACAACCCTATCCTGAATCGTAATGACGAATCCTTCCGTTTCTGGATACAGGACTCCCTTTCTCAGCCAAATATTGGATGCCTCACTATCCACTTCATATTGATCTAACGTTTTGGGGTGTTCGCCGTGGATGACTTTTAGTCTCCATTGCGTTTCGAATTCCTCTATGGTTCCTGCCCTAATATTCAAGGCCTCCTCTGAGGACAAATTCAAGGGTGTGTAGTCAAGATCCGCTATACAGATGGGGTTGTAAAGCGTAACATCTCGCTTGCTGTTAAAATAGTCTCGCAACTGTATAACTTGTGACTGACACAGTTTTCTGACATCTACAATGCCCCTGCCGCCTCTATGTCGTGTTAGAACTACCCTTTCAATCGCCGAATTACTGTGGTGCATTCGGTGTTTCGTCATTTCTACGCGGATGATTCTGTTTAATCGTTCGAGGTCGGTGTTCGACCATTTGATGAGCCCAAGGGAGTACGTGAGGACAGGGATGGTATAGGTGTTGATTGCCCTGATCTTGTTTGCCGAGTTAAGGCCTTAGGGCACCCTAGAATTGTCGAAAAATCGATTTTTTTTCTTTGTTTTAAAGCAGGGATGACCAATGAGAGTTTCTGACGCTTCTCCTTTCCTCCCGTTTCTTCCCCTTCTCCGAGCGCCTTACCGAGAGTTCTCCTATTTTCGTTTCGTTATACTCGCGCCCTTAGCACGCAATGTTAACGCAGCTGTTCGCTTTCAGGCCCTTTAGGCTTCGTCCGCCCAGCAGCCGAGGAGACTCGACCCCTCTGCACACCGCGTTCGCCACATGGCCCCAACGAAGGTGGTAAGAGAGGGGATCACGAACTGACAGATTTTGACTCTTTTGCTCTCGCGTTGGACATCCCTGTTTTAAAGGGTCCCTTAAGGCCTCAAAAATGATGTACCAAAAGATTATGGCCGAGAAAAATCTTTAAGTACTCCGTTTTCGAGTTTTAGTGCAAGGCCGTCTGGTCCGCAGCGAGTCCCTTTTGTTAGTGCTAGTGAAAAGGTCCGTTAGGGGACTAGAGCAGGTATACGGCAGGCCGGAAACATAACTCAGACAATTTTCCACCGATTGACTTGAAATTTGGAATATATCTTCGAAAATACATTGTCTATAGAAGTATGTAGGATTTTTCTTATATATTGCATAGTTCATTTGTTATTAACAATTATCTGACGATTTTTCAGGCAAATTTCTCACTTTCCACTTTAGAAGTGCGCCATTTTGTCAAACATCCATATATCGAAAAAATCCAACGTATTTCTCTAGCTTATACTATATATAATCGAAAAAATGCATGCCCTAATTATAATTCATTACATTTCAAGAGCTGTTATTCCGGCCATGGAGCATAGAAAAAAAAGTCGTCGTAAAAACGTTGTACCGCCGCCATTTTGAAATAAATTGCCTAAAAAAAATATTGTATGCAGTTAATGATATGTATAATAAAGTCCCATTTCTGTAATCTCGATTTATTTCGTAATATTTCTGAAAAAAATTCCCAAAAAAGCCTATTTTTTCGGCCTCTAGTGTGGCCTAAGGCCTAAAGAGAACTCTCCAGAACCAATGTGAGTCTTGCAGTGAAGGCAGTCGTTAGGCTTTTCTTAACTGTCGTATGCTGAATACACTCAGATTCGAGAATACCCAGGTATTTATATGACTCGCCCTCAGCCATTGCCTCGATGTCATTCCCGAAATCGTTCTCTATCTCTGCGATCCCTAATTCTCCTCTGGTTAAATGCACTGTTTGGCATTTATCTAGTCCAAACTCCATGTGGATCTCATTGGAAAACTGCTTTGTAACATCAATCACTCGCTGCAGTTTCTCGTCCGAACTAGCGTATAGCTTCAGGTCATCCATGTATAGAAGATGGGTCACTTGATAATAATGCACTGAAGGAGTCTCCTTGGAATATACCCGTCGTAATGCGTATTGATCTAGTTATCCTTGATTGTCCATGATCAAAATACTTGATTCTTGTACCACAAAGCATCATCGCATGACTTAGGAAGTCAATGATGCGTCGGCAAATTTGGTATACTTTCAAGATGTCAAGCAAATAGTCATGTGGTATGGAAGGAAACGCTTGCTTGTAGTCAATGTATGCCATGTGCAAGTTTCTTTGATGTTTACGAGCTTGCGTCATGGCAACAGCGTCTATGGTGACTAGATATTTACTATACTGTTGAAGATGGAAAGTAATGTAAATTACTGGTCAAAATTTTATTTTGATTTACGTCTGAGAGACTCTCAGATCGTAAACGTTATAAACGTTTCGACTGCTCGTCGACAGTCCTCATCAGTACAATTCTACTAACATAAATGTAACCTGTTGGTTTAATTGTAATTTTTCGAAGGTTTAATTTACTATTGTATTGACTCCGTCTGCTGGACGGACTTAAATATAGATTAAAATTATTGTTGACATATTAAAACACCTTCGTTTTCTTGCCGTCCAGCAGACGGAATCTGTCATTCCGTCTTATGGAGTTCCTGTGTTGGATCGCCTCTCCAATCGCTCCTCGTGTAAAGTGATGCTATGGCGCGTTAGGTCGTTTTCTTCGCGGAGGGTCACATATGTATTTTAGGCCAGTGGAATTGGACATAAAAATCGAATCAATTAACAAAAATTCCGAAGGTTTTCAAAAAAATTGTATAGCTGTTTTTTTATGTGTTAAACATAAAATAGAATTCAGAAAAATGTGATAGTGTCGGCAATTTGTTTAAAAAAATTAATTTGCAAAATTTGCCTTCCATTGCTGCACGAAAATCCGAAACATTTCGCAAATTTAATTAAGTAATTATAAACTGAGTCTCTATCCTGTATTAAATTTGAAAAACGTTCGTGATGCGGCAGCATTGTCATTTACAAACAAATTTGTTTGTTTGTTAATCACACCTCAGAAAAAATACAGAAGGTTTTGCAAAATGTTGTTTCTGCTTTTTTCCGTTGACAAGAGACTATTGTATGATTTGCAAAACTGTATGCATAACGCCAATTGTTATTTTTTTAATTAATGTTGCATTTTTGCAAATAATAAGTAAAGTTTTCTCTGATAAAAACTTATGATTTTGCATCCAAAAAAGGTTCCCTTTTAGATTTCGAAATCAACAACCTCTCACTTTTTCCGTCCTTTTTATACTACGAGGGAACCAACATGTTTCGGGATCAATTTAGACCCCCTCATCAGGGATTATTGATAGGAAACTACAAGGTATGATAAATATATTCTTATGCCAGAGATGAGGTGGGAGATTGCTGATTCCATACATTCAATTTCGAGTGATTTTCCGCAGTGCCCTCTATGCAACTAACCAGTTTACGAACTAAAATAGACTCTAGACGCTCCTACTTAAGGGGTCAAGCAGGGCGGCATTTTTCCAGTTTGATAATGTCGGGAGAGAAGATCAGAGTCGGTAATTTTAGTTCGTCAAGTGATTACTTGTATTGAGGGCGCTGCAGAAAATCACTCGAAATTGAATCTCCCACCATATCTGAAGATTGTCATAAAAGAATCTGGAAGTTTTTAAGGCAATTTTTATCATTCCACACAATTAAAAAAAATCATGAAAAATTCAAATTAATTTAAAACATGTAGCTATTCTATTTGTTTCTTTATTGGTTCAAAATTAATTTTCTCACAAGGGGAGTGCGCCTGACACGGATTTTAAACACCTTCTGTGAGCGAGACGGCTTAATTTGAGATGAAAAAAGCTGAAACCGTTTACTTAGATAGAAAACGGGTTATGAGAAAAAAGGTTGTAAGAAACTCGTGCACAATCACTAATGGTTTAAATTATAACGTAATCGAAGAAGCAGCGATGGGCCAATGGTCTAGGTACTCTAGGTTCCAGATTGGAGAGTCTCTCGACGTGGGTTCACTTCCTTGTACATTAAAAAATTTGTTTTGTCTCTTTCTTTTTTTTTTAATAGTTTAACCCTAAATATGCATAAATATTATGAAAACAATAGTAAAGAGTTTTAAAAAATATTTTAAGAATAAAAAAATTATTTTTGACACCAAAGAAATTTTTATCGATCAGTTCATGTTTGCAGCATAATTTTCTATTTTGAAAAATAAATTTCAATCGAATATTCAAAAACATTTTAAAACATTTCAAAAACTGTAATAAACTTGTTTAGAAAAGATTCTGGAAGATTTCAAGGCAGTTTTTATAATTTTGCACAATTAAAAAAAAATCAAGAAAAATTCCAAATCATTTAAAACATAGTTTTGAAACTTTTGAAAAGATAATTTCAATATTGAGAAGATTAAAAAAAAAATGTACTGTTTTGAAAAAAATGCATTTTTGTGGTTGAAAATTTAAATATATGTTTTTCTTTAATTTGTTGTTTTTTAGAAGGAAATTAATTGTATAGGTTAAAAATTCATTTTTTTATTGGAGATTTAACTTTTTTTGAAAATTCGTTGTTTATTGGTTGAAAATGTAAGTATTCTTCCAACATATTGCGGATTTTTTCTCTGAATTTATAGAAATCTTTTGGAATGTTTTCAAATCTTGAGAAATTTGTTTGAAAAATTAATTTTTGAAAACAAAAATTCTATATATTTTTTTTATTTTTTAAAAATCTTTTGTAGTCATACATTATTTTTTAATCTTATTAATAATTTTAAATATAACTCTAACTTGCTAGATTTTTCATTAATTTTGTAAGTGAGCAAAACTGCAAAATTTTGTTTTAAAATATTAAAATGTTTTAAAATTTGAAACGTTAAAAACTGTTCTAAAGTTTATTTTAAATAAAATAAAAAGTGAGTCAGTAATTAAACAAAAATATAATAATTTCACTTTGTTTAAATAATTTAATTAATAATTTGAGAAAGAAAAAATAGTTCATTATTTATTTATATTCAAATTTTTGTTCACAAATATACATACGATTGATCATATTTATGATATAAATTATTTATATTATACATTAACCGATATTAATATTATTATTAATATTCAATTAAAACAAAAAAGGATATTAATCCTATTTTTGTGCTTGTCGAAAGGTGTTTGTTTTTTATTCTTGCAGTTCATTTATTTTAACTCTAAGAATATTATCAGTCATAGTTCAAATGTATTTCTTTTTTATTCTTGCAGCCTGTTTAAGTTAACTGTCTTTTGATTAAGTGTATTAATTAATATTACGAATTTACTGCAACATCAATTGTGTAAATCAAAGTTTCCAAATAAGTGATTTTATTTCATGATAAAATTTACAATATCTTAATTTGCGAAAAATGTAAACTGTCGGTACCGGAAACCAAAATAGTTATTGGTACGGTATCGAAAATAAGATTTGTGGAAAAATTTCAAATGATTGAGATTTTATTTTAAAACACACGAAACAGGATCTTGGAGATTTTGAGACAATTGAAAGCTTTTTTTTAGGAAAACTGAATTATTTCAAAAGATATTTAGAAGTTTTGAAAAGGTGTTAACATAATTTAAAATTTGAAAAATTTCAAACTATTTTAAACCAAGCGTACACTTTTGAGTACATCGGAAAAAAATTTAGAAGCTTTTTAAGAATTTTGAAAGAATAAAAAAATTTTCTTAAGATGCCTCTGAAACTTTCTACAAATCTCTAAGGTTTTAAGGCAATTTTTAAATTTTAATTTTTGAGCTTCAAAATTATTTCTGAATTTTAGAAGTTTTTTTTCACAATATTTTTTTTCCTCAATATTTTGCAAATCCCGTAGAAGAAAAAAATTACATAAAAATTTTCTAGATTTTTTTTCGACATATGTGAGATCTTCAAAAATCTTTTTGAATATTCTCCGATATCTTACAAAAATGTATTTATATAACTTTAAAAACAAACTGATAATGCGTGATTCCTTGTTATCAAATCTCGGAATGTGGTTTTATCTCCAATTTAAGTGTTCAAAAACGTTTAACAAATTAATAGTTATTTTGAATTTTTATTTTGTATTAAAAATTATTCTAATTGTGGAAAAAATTCATTTTTTTTTCTCTAAACCTTTTCCATAGTTTACCGAAATTGAAATCCCACGTTTTTGAAATTTTTTGTTTTGTTTTTTTATTTGGTTTCTTTAAAGGTTGAAGCTAATAAATCAGTTATTGGTATAAAAAAAATGAGGAAATGTGAGAAGTATTAAAAGTTAAAAGAAAATTAGACACTTTTTAATTAATTTATTTAATTTTGATCAATTTATTTACTTAATTTAAGTTGAATTAAACACCATTTAATTAGATAATATAACAAGTTTTCCAGAAGCAGTTTTAAAGAGCTGCTCTTCTATTTTTATTTCATTACTTGTTTAGGGAAGTATATTTCTCGGAAAGTCTCCGCCGGTTCTACGAAGTAGAGGCGTAGAGGTGACAATAATTGAAGATAACCCTCCGCCCTACCAATGTCATTTCGCTATACACGGTGTGCCTGAACCAACTTTTAATGCAAGGTCATATCACATCCAATTTTTTTGCTGGATTCGATTTAGGGGCTCAAAAATAGTGTGCAAAAAAATTTTTGGCCAAATCCCCCGAGCCGTTTTTGAAAAAAGTGTTTTTTATGGTTAAAAATCAAAACTTTCAAAAAAATGTGCTGCATTTCCAATTTTTTCACTTTATTTAACGAAACATGTTAACTAAATATAATATCAGTCCATATCAATACTGAAACAAAAAATAATTTATTTTTACTTATGTCGGACATTGTATTCTTGTACAGCTTTTAGTAAGTTACATGGGTAATGAGGGTGTTTGCTCGAAACTTTACATTTAGCCCAGGTCGTTTTAAAATCCGAATGGACAGATTCCATGAATTGTTCAGTGTAAAATCCAAGGCCTTTTTCCACTTCACGACAAAAATCAGGGACAAAAAAAAACCACGTGAACTTTAGGTGTAATTGAAATTTCCAAATCACAGTAACTTCGCTTAAACTCAGACATTCAATCTACGTATTTCGGGTGTAATGTTGAAGAAAAACAAGAACCAACAACGGATTGAAAAGCCTTAAAGCACCTTACATATTTTAAACAGCCAATGCTACATATTCCACGCAATAAGTCGATTTCTTCAAGCAGCGTTTTGAAATAATTACCTGCGAACGCTGGACTCCCATGTACAAACTCGCGAGTAACATTGCACATCCTACCCCATTGGAGACTTTCATCTTCGAATTCCGTCAGCATGTGTTTATAAATTTTGTTCACAACCCCGAGCATCAGATGTAGTCCTGGTGGTGGGATTATTTCTAATATTTCTGTGGTCACTCTTAGAATTGAAGGATTTAAAAGGGGCAATAGCAACTGATTTAAAACTTGCCAACGTGTGGACGGGCATCATGTGACACGCAAGCAGGTTTCCTTGCACTTGGTGCACTGCATCAAAAGATGAATTAAACGCGTGTGGGGAATACAGAACTGTTGGAAATTATAAGGAGAATTTTTTTGCGTGGCAGGACAGAGGAAGTACAACATCATCTGCAAAGAAGTATGGAAATGTACAACTACTCTTATAATATTCTCAGAAAACGCTAACATGAAAATATTAGAGATAATTCCACCATCAAAAATACACCTGACGCTCGGGGTTGTGAATGAAATGTATAAACACCTGCTCACGGAGTTCGAAGATGAAGTCTCCAATGGGCTAGGATGTGTAATGTTACTCGCGAGTTTGTACATGGAAGTCCAGCGTTCGCAGGTAATTCTTGAAAAATGCTATTTGAAAAAGTCGACTTATTGGGTGTAATATGTAGCACTGGTTGTTTAAAATATGTAAGGTGCTTTAAGGCTTTTCAATCCGTCGTTGATTCTTCTGTTTCTTCAACATTACACCTGAAATACGTAGATTGTATATCTAAGTTTAAGCAAAGTTACTGTGATTTGGAAATTTTAATTACACCTAAAGTTCATGCGATTTTTTTTCATGTCCCTAATTTTTGTCGTGAAGTGGAAAAAGGCCTTGGATTTTACAGTGAACAAGCCATGGAATCTTTTCATTCGGATTTTAAAACGACCTGGGCTAAATATTAAGCTTCAAGCAAACACCCTCATTACCCATGTAACTTACTAAAAGCTGTACAAGAATACAATGTCCGACATAAGTAAAAATAAATTATTTTTTGTTTCAGTATTGATATGGACTGATATTATATTTAGTTACCATATTACGTTAAATAAAGTGAAAAATTGGAAATGCAGCACATTTTTTTGAAAATTTTGATTTTTAACCATAAAAAACACTTTTTTCAAAAACGGCTCGGGGGATTTGGCCAAAAATTTTTTTGCACACTATTTTTGAGCCCCTAAATCGAATCCAGCAAAAAAATTGGATGTGATATGACCTTGCATTAAAAGTTGGTCCAGGCACACCGTGTATATCGTGCGAATTCAAAACAACATTCTCAAGAAAGAGTTGAATTTTCTATAAAAATGAATTTTCAACATGATATTTAGGAATTTTAGATGTGTGACCGTGAGTTAAAATATTTTTCCACTTGAAAATATTTTCTAATATTCATAAAATATTAATGAAAAACAAGGAATTTTCAAGAAATAGTTGAATTTTCCACACAAATGAATTTTCAACAATGATATTTAGGAATTTTAGGAGCGTTGAAGTGAGTCAAAATATTTTTCCACTTGAAAATATTTTCTAATATTTATAAAATATTTATGAAAAGCAAGGAATTTTCAAGAAATAGTTGAATTTTCCATACAAATCAATTTTCAGCAATGATATTCAGGAATGTTAGGAGTGTTGAAGTGAGTCAAAATATTTTTACACTCGAAAATATTTTCTAATATTTATAAAATATTTATGAAAAGCAAGGAATTTTCAAGAAATAGTTGA
Source organism: Andricus quercusramuli (assembly GCA_932178445.1). Classification (NCBI taxonomy): domain Eukaryota; kingdom Metazoa; phylum Arthropoda; class Insecta; order Hymenoptera; family Cynipidae; genus Andricus; species Andricus quercusramuli. Next base: position 133,642 of record CAKNXH010063941.1, on the reverse strand, counting down.
TTTTTCTATAAAAATGAATTTTCAATATGATATTTAGGAATTTTAGAAGTGTTAAAGGGGGTACAAATAATTTTAAACTTGAAAATATTTCCTGATATTTATAAAATATTAATGGAAAACAAGGAATTTTCAAGAAATAGTTGAATTTACTATAAAAATAAATTTGAAAATAAGAAGATTAATTTTGAGCCAATAAAAAAACAAATATAATAGTTACATTTTTAACCAAAAACAACGAATTTTCAAAAAATAGTTCAATTTTCAATCAAAAATTTTCAAAAAAGAGGAATTTTGAAACAAATTGTTGAAATTTTCTACCAAAACACAACGAAATTTAAAAATATGTAGTCAAACTATAGTTCAACTAATTTTCAATACAAATTTTTAATTTTCTACTATTTCTCGCCATGAGGTATTAAAATAATTGTTAAGACTTTGATTAATAGTATTTTAAGTTAACCTTTGAATAACAAAAAATGTAGACATTTTTTTCAAAATTTCATGCTTTTCCAGTTTTGCCAGCATTTTTTTCAAAATTTAATGACTTTCCGGTCTTCCATTTTTTTATAATACAAATAATAAAAAACATACTCAGTTTTAATTAGGCTTTCGAACGATTTGTGCTTCAATAAATTTTGCCAATTTCAAAAAAAGATATTTCTTTTTAGGAAATATGAAAACATTTTCTTCAGATTTCACGATTTCCGGGGAACTCTCACATAACATTTTTTATTGATAAATTTTATTTGAAATACACTTTGAAAAAGTTTTTAACGTTTCAAAGTTTAAAAATTTTTAAGAAATTGAAACAAAATTGTGCAATTTTGCACAGTTACAAAATTAATGAAAAATATAGCAATTTCAAGAGATATTTAAAAGTATTATAGAGATTCAAAAATAATTTATGACTACAAAAGATTTAAAAAAATGTCTCAAGATTTGAAAACATTTCAAAAGATTTCTATAAGTTTCGAGAAAAAATCCGAAATATGTTGGAAGAATACTTAAATTTTCAACCAATAAACAACGAATTTTCAAAAAAAGGTCAATCTTCAAGAAAAAAAAAGGAATTTTTAACCTATACAATTAATTACCTTCTAAGAACAACAAATTAAAAAAACATATTTAAATTTTCAACCACAAAAATCCATTTTTTCCAAAAATGTACATTTTCTTTTATTTTGTTTAATCTTCTTAATATTAAAATTACCTTTTTAAGTTTCAAAACTATGTTTTAAAGGATTTGGAATTTTTCTTGATTTTTTTTTAATTGTGCAAAATTATAAAAACTGCCTTGAAATCTTCCAGAATCTTTTTTAAACAAGTTTATTACAGTTTTTGTAATGTTTTTAAATGTTTTTGAATATTCGCTTGAAATTGATTTTTCAAAATAAAAAATTCTGCTGCAAACATGAACTGATCGATAAAAATATTTTGGTGTCAAAAATAATTTTTGTACTCTTAAAATACTTTTTAAAACTCTTTACTGTTGTTTTTATAATATTTATGCATATTTAGGGTTAAACTATTCGCAAAAAAAAAGAAATGGAAACAAAAACAAAATTTCAAATGTGCAAGGAAGTGAACCCACGACGAAGGACTCTCCAGTCTGGAACCTAGACCATTGGCCCATCGTGGCTTGTTCGATTATCCTATAAATTCAAACCGATAGTAATTGTGCACGAGTTTCTTACAACCTTTTTGCTCATAAACCGTTTTCTATCTAAGTAAAGGGTTTCAGCTTTTTTCATCTCAAATTAAGCCGTCTTCGCTCACAGAAGATGTTTAAAATCCGTGTCACGCGCACTCCCCTTGTAAGAAAATTAATTTCAAATCAATTAGGAAACAAATAGAATAGTTACATGTTTTAGAATTTTTTTTAATCGTGCAAAATCATAAAAATTGCTTTAAAAACTTCCATATTCTTTTGTGATGATTTTCAGATGAGGTGGGAGATTGCAATTGATGTTGCAGTAAATCTGGCTAATGGTAACTCCTCGCGTAGAAACTTTAATGGTAAATCATTTTAGAAATTGCTAACTTTCATCACTTACCGACGCGCAACGTGCGCCTTTAAAGTAACTCTTACTTGCATCCGCCAAGATGGCGCAGTTATCATCGCATGTTTTTCACATTCTCCAGCATTCTCTTATTCCATTATTTCAGCAATCTCCCACCTCATCTCTGCTTATGCTAATGGAAAAATTTTTTAAAAAGAGATTACTTAATCTAATTTTGCATTCATCAGTGAAGAATTGACCCAGATATATAAAAAATTATTATTTATAATAAGATTAAATAAGTATTAAAAATTCAAAGAATTATTCAAAAAAATGATGAAATGAAGAAAAATGATAATCAATTAACTTCCTGTGTTCAAAATATTATTCACATATTACATCCCGATACTAATTGAAATGATGTTGAAAGAACACAATCACGAAATTTTTTTGGAAATTTTGTTTCAATTTATATTGAAAAAGAAAGAACAATTTTTTTAAAAGAAAATATCACTACCAAAAATTACGTGGTGAAGTATTCAAAGTACCGATGGAAACTAAACTTATTTTTTAACTCGAAAACTCTCAAGGATGCCAGATTTTATAAATCGTTCCATCCCACTTTTTAGAGAGAGAGAGAGAGAGAGAGAGAGAAAAGCCCCTTTTTAATTTTATAGCTTTTCGTTTGCCAGGACAAGTGACATAGAAACGAACCTCTCGAACTAACCCAAATCAGCATAAAATGCACATGTTACAAAGAATTTTTTTACAGATCTGAGAAAAACCACAAAATATAGGAAATCGTTCCAAAAATTGTTATCAATTATTCAGAAATGAATACAAAAATAAGATATCAAAAGTGATCTGAAAATAAAAAGACATAAGTAAAAATTTTTTTTTATAGAAAATTCAGCATAAGATTATTACAAAAGTACTCATTGGTACATAAAAAATATATTATGCACGTATTTTGTATATATGGCGTCTTCCTCAGAATACCTTTGGTTATAGGCAACGAGGGTATAACAACTTATTTCTGATAAGTATCTGGTTGATTTCATAATTGGTACAGTATGTACATCCCATTGGCAAACTTATTTTCCAATAAGTACCGGAAAGACATTTTTTAGAGTTTTAAACATATATCATGTATAAATATAAACAGTTTTAATTTTTTATATAAAACCTGAAAATAAATAAATTATGAATATTAAAGAAGGAAAAAGACCATAGTGCCCAGATCTAATGTTTGCGGATGATTCAAACCAATGTATTTAGATTATTACATTTTCACAAAAAGGAAAAGGAAATAATAAAAAAAAATTTATATATTTATAAAATTGCTGTATTTAGTGCATTCTGCTTACAAAAATTTTTAAATAAAAAGACTTCTTTCAAGAAATTGAGGTAAAATTATTTAGACTCAATTAAAAGAAATCAGAAAATAGTCATAAGCAAAACCCTGCAGATTGGAACGAATCATTTGTTTAGTGCAGACATGCCCAACTCGGGGAAATTCCCTCCGGGAACACATGTTCCGCTTCCACCTCTCTTTCTCCTAGAGAGCGGGAGTGGTGGTAAACGCTGGCGAGAATCTCTCTTCCGTGACGTACGCGTCTACCACGCGCATGCGTCTACCACCTCTCCCGCTCTCTAGGAGAAAGAGAGGTGGACGCGGAACATGTCTTCCCGGAGGGAATTTTCCCGAGTTGGGCATGTCTGGTTTAGTCTCTCTATTTAAAAAAATGTTTAATCAAGATCGAACAGGAATCTACTTTATCATGAATAATTCTATGCAAAATGAGCATGAAAAAGATTCAAAATTAAAAAAACAGACCTCTAAGCTACCTCACTTTTCGGCGCTTTAGAGACAAAAATGACATAATGAAAAAAGCGGGAAAAAAGGAAAAAAGTCAACCAAAAACCAAGCTCTCACTTTTTCCGTATTTTTTATACTACGAGGAAACCAACATGTTTATACATTTTCTCTAAATGTCGATTTTAAACCTTGACTTCTGAGGATTTTCTTTTCCAAGCACAAGTGTTTTAAATAAAAAATGCGATCTATAATAAAGTTCCACAAAAAGCATCCTGCTATAACTGATGCTCAGGAAGAACTAGAATCAATTTTTTTGTTTTAGTTTTAAAGATATTTTAATCTGCTTTAATTTATTTTGGAACAACATTGATGTAGAATGTATAGAGGTCAATATATTGTTCATAAAGAAAAAGATTTAACTTCTTTTTGTACTAAAAAATCTCATTGCTGCACGTTTTTGGTAGAAAAAAAAGTGCCCGGATTTTGTGCATAGCACGAATGCAGAGCACTTAATTAGCACTACATTTCTGCTCGAAGGTAAATTTGTTATCACTGATAGTTTCCGAGTTTCGCATACTGGTTTTACCGTAGGTTTTACTACTACATGGTTTTGACCAAAATTACCGGGCACAAAACTTTGGGTTTTGCGACATATATTAACACTAAATAAGCACTAAATTCCTGCACAAAGGTGAATTTGATTCGACTAATAGTTTCCGAGTTTCACATTCCAGAGTCACCTGAAGCCAGAACTACTACATGTTTTTGACCAAAATTTGAAGGCACAAAAATTTAGTTTTTGCGGCATATGTTAGCATATGATTAGTACTAAATTCCTGCGCAAAGGAGAATTTTTTACCACTAACAGTTTCCGAGTTTCGCATACTGGAGTTGTGGCTTGAGCTGAAGCTAGCATTACTACATGGTTTTGACCAAAATTGCTGGGCACAAAATTTAGTTTTTGCGGCGTACATTAGCACTAAATTCTTGCACAAAGGTGAATTTGATGCGAGGGTTGCCTTTTATATTTCGGGAACGGGTGATCCTGCTGCTGCCATCTGACGACCGATGACTTTATCGTTAAGTTAGACTTTTTTCTAGTGATTTCTTACTCAGAACGTTTTGACGTGCGGGCGCAATTTGTGTCGTGTACAGTGACATGAAATATTCATCTCGAGAAAAAAAGGGAATTGACTCTTGAACATTTCCGTGTAATCATTTTTTACAACTTTCGACGTGGATGGATGCTGTGCGTGAACTGATACTGAAAGATCGTCATGTGCCTTATCGTGAGATTCGGGCATGCTTAGGTATTAGTGGAACCAGCCTAAGTCAATATTGCAGGAACATTTGGCTGTCAAAAAATGTGTTGCAGTTGGATCCCACATAATTGGACAATCGCTCAAAAAAGGCTCGTGTGGAGCAGTCACTAAAAAAGTCAGACTTAACGATAGAGACATCGGCCGTTAGATGGCAGCAGTAGGATCGCCCATGCCAGAAATGTAAAAGGCAACCCTCGTACCACGAATAGTTTCCGAGGTTCGCATACCGGAGTTGTGGCTTCTGCTGAAGCTAGCATTACTGTATGTTTTTGACCAAAATTATCGGGCACAAAATTTAGTTTTTACGGCACTAGATCGTCATGCGCGCGCTGGAAGCGCGCGCCTATGTCAATTTTTCTTGTATGAATGTTGAAATGTTAATATACATTATTTTCCTTAGAATGATTGTATTTGGTATATTTAAATAATATTGAACATATTACATTTTAAAAAATATAAGTAATCAGTAAATTATAAATTTTTCGTAATATATTGTACGCGAATGGAATATCCCAGATAGCACAAAAAACTCCGTGAAGATTTCGTGAAACTTGTAATGTAAGGTTGGGAATATTGCATTGAAAGGTTAGAGCAAGTTTCGGTCAATCAAGAAAATGTCCGCTTGTGAGGGAATGTTGCATGGCAAGTTTCATGACAGTTTGGAAGATTTATTTAACTTAATTCGGTGCGCAGTAGTTTTCTATGTGACCTATGACTGCGCAGTAGTTTTTTTGACGCTCCTAGTATACCACCAGACACACGTATCATGATTATTTCCCATATTTATAAAAAAAGAAAAACCAACAAATAAATAAAAATTTTAATTATTTTTTGGTTTTTCATTTTTTCAAGAATATAGGGAATGACCATAATACGTGTATGTGATGATATACAAGGAGGGTTGAAAAAACTACTGCGCAGCCTTAGGTCCCATAGAAAACTACTGCGCAGAGGTTTCATAATCGCGTTAATTTTACTCTTATCCTTACCTTGACAGGTCCATGTCTCGCTATCTTATAGTACAGCTGGTACAAATATAGAACTACACAAGAACTCCAATATAAGTCCAGTTTCGGGGGTTGCCTGGCAGTGGCCGTGGCATTAAATAAGACGTTGGAAACGTAAACAGACAGCGCCGTATGAACCACTTCTGTTGGATTTTTCTCCCGCTTGCTGCTTCCCCGTACTGCTCGCTTTTATCGCTCGCGACTGGTGGCGACGCATTGTTGACACTGCTTGTGCGCTGAGAAACTGCGTGGGCCAGCAGTTCTAGGAAGCACCAAATCAGTTGGCCTTATATTCGAGTTATTGTGTATATATTGCCATTTTAACTTTTTTAAATATATTTTCACTTCTAAGAATGGACCCTGCTCTACCGATAACTTTCCAACCCTCGTTTATGCGCCTATCTAACTTCCCATCTATCTTTCCGTCGCTAGTGAATAAGCTACCTAGATATATGTACTTATCAATTTGTTCTAATCTCTCATCATGTGGGACAATGTTGCACATTTTTTTATCACCTTTTCAATTTATTTTATTTCTAATTATTTTATCTTCATTTTATTTTCGCTATTGTCCAGCATTCGCACAGCTCGTCCTGGAATGTCTTCTTATATTATCCCCACTATCCAAAGTTTCAAAATGTGATGAGCAGTTCATCTTTTTCTTTTTTAATGCATTATTTCACAAATGTGCTGTAAAATGTGTATGTCAAACACATTATTTAACATGCGAATTAACAATTAACATTTTTTTTGTCAATTATTGATTTACATTTTTTCTGCCTTAAACTTTACCAAAAATTCTTAGCACATAAAAAATATTACGCGTTGTAAAACATCGAATGTTTGCATATTATTATACATTAATATTACACATTATATACTTTCCAATTATTGGTTCATATTTTTACTTTGTTAGACTTCACGAAAGGAGAAATTTTTTGTTGTCAGAAGAAATTAATTTCCAGCCCATAAAAAGAGGACACTTTAAAAAGGAAGAGTTGATATTTCAAGTCAGAAGGATAAATATTCAACAGAAAGTTAATTTTTCAACCAAATAGTTTATCATGCAATCTTTCCCTTGAGCGAATAAGCAATTCATTGATTTTCTCTTCATCATGATTTAAATCTCACGTTTAAGTCAGCCACTGATTGCTCGAGCTAGAGATATTTTTTTATGAGTTATTTAATTGTTTCTAACAAAGATATATATTATAAATCAAAATATTTGATATTGGTTTTATTTATAATCTAGTCCAAGCCAGAGAAAGATCTCAGTAGGTTCCATTAAACGATTAACACAGAAATGCCTTCTCTCATGTTTTCCTGAAAATCACAGTATGTTATTAATATTCTAAGGGCATTGAGTTATTTAATCGCTTTTACCAATGAAATCTTCAAAAAAGTGAAGCCGTTTTATTCTTATTATATTGTCTAACATAAGATAATTAGTACAACAGTGTAAATAATAAGAATAGAAAAATTCGATCAGCATATTCAGCATATTCTGCATTATTAGATTCTGAACGATTTTGTTTGGTTTTTTTCGAATCAGAAATACTTGTTTCATTGACTTTTATTTTCATCGGCAATTAAAACTATTTTTTCCTATGGAATTTCAAGTTGAGATCGCGACTCACTTATTTAATTTAGCAAATATACCCCTCCCCCCCCCCCCCAGTTTCACAGTACGATTATTCTGAAATTCAGATATCAATAATTTTAAGTAAAGTTGGAGGGGTGAGGCGGGTGGTCTAAAATATTACCAATTTCGGACAAAACACGTTTTGTATGATTCGATTAGAAACGCTTTACATTCCGAACATTTGAAGTAAAAAATATTGCGTTTTCAAGAAAATAGATGAACATTTCACGAAATTGATGTCTACTTAAGAAAATAGTTGAATTTTCAGCCAAAAAAATTAATTTTCGACAAAAGAGTTATATTAGAGAAGTGTCGTAGATAAGGGTTGAAAATTGTAACTGTTGATGACAATAGTATTTGAATTTGAATTAGAATTGTGATTGTAATTAGAACTCAGGTTTAAATTTTGTTATAAAAAATGTTGTGTGAAAGTGTGGGATAATCTACAGGTATAAAATTGAATCTATTTCAACTGTATAGTTAAACGATTTTAAATTTAACTAATTCAGAGTGAAAAAGTAAATGTTTTAAACTTTCATCAATTTTATAGTTAAAAGACTTAGATTCAATTATAGAAATGTAAATTCACGTTATAATCTGCAATGCTTTAAATTGATGAATGAATCAATGAATTTTTCACAATTCAATTTTATATAATTTTAATCATTTTTAAGCTATGAACATTAAAAGTTTGACAATTGAAATTTTTCTCTTCAAAGTGAATAATTTCCAATTCAGAAGCTATATTATTTTAATTATAATTAATTCCAAATCAATAATTGTTTAATTGTTATTTATATATGCAAATTTTGTTCTTCAATATATTTTTAAGAATTATAAAAAAAAATTTTTTTGATTAGAAAATGATGAACATTTGTTTTGGAGGAATATGAAAATAACGTATTTTTTCAAGATAATTTAAAATTTATAAAAATGTTTTTAATTTAATTTCAAAATGTTCAAAAATCTACATTTTGTTTTAGACTTTTTGAAATATTTATAAATTTGTTATTATTTTAGAAATTTTTCATAACTTGTACCTATTTAATAAAATCAATCAAAATTTTCATAAAATTTTCTTACTGCTTATAGAATCTTCGAGAGTATGTTTTGATAATTGTGTTAATTATCAATTTTCTTAGGAATCATAATAAACACTTTTCAGTATTATGAAATATTTCATACTTCTCAAAAGGGTAATTTTTTAAAACTTCTCAATATATCTTAAAGTTATTTACAAACAAAATTGTTTTTAAATAAAAGAATTGAAATTGTAACGTTCAAATTGTACATATTTTGATTTTGTAATTGCTCATTTTATAAGAAGATACTATTATTACTACTAATTAAATAATAATTGTTTTTAAGTTTGACACGTAATGGATAAAAATTGAAACATTGTAGACTGAAACAATATTTTACAAAAACATGAAATTTAATAAAATTGAACGTTTTCATTTCTTTAAGTACTGACGACTTAAATTTTTGAAAACTTCAATATTTGATTTTAAAATATGTAAATTGTTTAATTTTAAATGGATTAAGAGTCAGTCAAAATTGTACAATTCAAACTCCGGACTCGACTTGTATCCCTAGCATTCACCACCACCAAAGGAATCACTCGGGAATCAACCATAAGACGTAAGTCAACCATAAGACGTAAGAACTCATAGACTCAGTGTGAGCTGGCGTGAGTGACTCGTGGTGTCACGTGATATCACCCTCAATTGGTAAGGGGGGGAACCGGGGAACGTACATAGCCGGCACAACGCCGCAAATTCTTAGCCACCATCATCCAGCTGGGTTTCCCTTCTTAAACTGGAGCCACCTCCCCCCATGCTATGAGTTCTTACGACCATATCGTCAGCTATAATCAATCATCAATGTGCACATGAATTGACATGAATAGTGCTCTACGGTGCTCATGCCTTGGCTCATAATACGCAGCTCTGTTCTTAACCTAAAAATGATTCTAGACCGCACTTCTCGATTCTAATATCGATTCTAAACCATAGGCAGCGAATTTAAATCCAACCAATAGGTGAAGAGAGAATCGGCTTCAGTTTTCGAGATATAATCGCAACCTCTCTTTTATGATAGGATATATTAGCACTAAATAAGCACTAAATTCCTGCGCAAAGGTAAATTTGATACCACTAATATTTTCCTTGTTTCGCATACCGGAGTCCTGGCTTTAGCTGAAACAAGCATTGCTACATGTTTTTGACCCAAATTTCCGGGCACGAAATTTAGTTTTTGCGGCATATATTAGCACTAAATTCCTGAATTCCTGCACAGAGGAGAATTTAATATCTCTTAATAGTTTCCGAGTTTCGCATACCGGAGTCCTGGCTTTAGCTGAAGCTAGCATTACTGCATGTTTTTGACCAAAACTACCGGGCCCAAAAATAAGTTTTTGCGGCATGTATTAGCACTAAATAAGCACTAAATTCCTGCGAAAAGGGAAATTTGATACCACTGATATTGTCCGTGTTTCGCATATCGGAGTCCTGGCTTTAGCTGAAGGTAGCATTACTGCATGTTTTTGACCAAAATTACCGGGCACAAAATTTAGTTTTTGCGGCATGTATTAGCACTAAATAAGCACTAAATTCCTGCGAGAAGGTAAATTTGATACCACTGATATTGTCCGTGTTTCGCATACCGGAGTCCTGGCTTTAGTTGAAACAAGCATTACTACATGTTTTTGACCAAAATTACCGGGCATAAAATTTAGTTTTTGCGGCATATATTATCACTAAATAAGCACTAAATTCCTGCACAAAGGTGAATTTGATACCACTAATAGTTTCCGAGTTTCACATACCAGAGTCACCTGAAGCCAGCATTACTACATGTTTTTGACCAAAATTTGAAGGCACAAAATTTTGTTTTTGCGGCATACATTAGCACTAAATTCCTTGGCAAAGGTGAATTTGATACCACTAATAGTTTCCGAGTTTCGCATACCGGAGTCCTGGCTTTAGTTGAAGCTAGCATTACTTCATGTTTTTAACAAAATTTACTGGGCACAAAATTTAGTTTCTGCGGCACATCTCAGTACTAAATTCTTGCGCGAAGGCGAATTTGATGCCAACGGCGATACCACGCTGAAAGCACTAGTTCTCGTAAGATCACTGAAGTTAAGCAGTGTTGGCCGCGGTTAGTACTTGAATGGGTGACCGTTCGGGAATACTGCGATCTGTTGGCCTGCCGTTGGTGTGGTGAGCCCACACTGGTAGTACTAGTAATAAATAATCCACCTAGAAACACTCCCCGAATCGGGTAGTGTTTCTAGGTAGTGTTTTCGCCTACCCCGAAAGGAAAATGGCTTAATGGTATACAAAAAATACCATCCTAGTTTCACTAACAGAGTCACCTGAAGCCAGCATTACAAGTTTTTGGTAAAAAAAAAGTGCCCGAGTTTTGGGCATATCCCAAATTTAGAGCACTTTATTAGCACTAAATTCCTGCGCAAAGGAAAATTTGATACCACTAATAGTGTTCGAGTTTGACATACCAGAGTCACCTGAAGCCAGCATTACTGCATATTTTTTTTTAAAAAACAAAGTGCCCTTATTTTGTGCATAGCACACATCCAGAGCACTTGTTTAGCACTAAATTTCTGCGCAAAGGAGAATTTTGATATCACTAATAGTTTCCCAGTGTCACATACCGGAGTTGTGGCTTTAGCTGAACCTAACATTACTATATGTTTTTGACCAAAATTACCGGGCGCAAAATTGTTGTTCTGCAGCATGAATTAGCACTAAATAAGCACTAAATAATGGCATAGTGCCCATATCGATATAACAACGTTGTAGCTCCAGCTTCCGGGACCCGAAATGTTTGTATTTTTTGGGTAGTTTAACAAAGTGCCTAATTTGTTTAATTAAAATTCCATTGAGTCGAGTGTATCCATTAAAGCAGAGAACTGCGTTGGTGGCATTTCAGTTGTCATCACGATCCGCTCAAGGTTCACCGGTGACGTAGAAATCGAAATGTGACTTGCCCTGCCAAAACCAACCAGTAAAGTTTAAAAGATTCATCTTTTTTGCCACTTAGATGTATGAAATCCAGTAGTAAATATCACTGTTTTGGCTATATTTCAACGAATAGGATCAATTGTTATTCACCTTAAAACGAATGATTTTTCAACGCAAAATAGTTATATTTTGTTATTGGTTTCTATTTATTCAGTTTGCATTCTAGCGAAAAAACGAAAAAAAGTGTAAGTTTCGTGAAAACGGAGTAAAAAGAGGAATTCTTTAAAAAAAAAAGGGAAAAGAAGGGGACAGGGGTAAGAGGGTGTCTGTTTTTACATACATGTTAAATAAAATCACTAATTTTCAGACGGTTGCGCCGCAGCGCCAAGCCGCCGGCCACATTGATTCAAAACCGTGCCGCCGCTGATTCGAATTCGGCGCCGACGTAATCTTAAGTATATTTACATGGTACCGAATTTCTTTCCGCCGGATGATCCGGTGGCTTTTGATTGGTTGCGGAAATTCCTGTGAAAAATTAGGAATTAAAGTAAACCGATCTAAATAATTATCGTATGCTGGAAATTGATCTTTTGTCTCTACTTATTTTTATATTTTTCAAGCTGTACGTCACAAAAAAATAACTAAACTAGACCGCCAAGCCGCCAAATCGCCGCCGCCGGTCAAAAGTCTGTCTGCGCAACCCTCTACTAATTTTCATTTTTTTTTTACCAATTCAAAAGATTTTCACGTTAATTCACGTTAATATTTTTTGTGTTTTAAAAATTTTTCGAAAAAATTTAAATTCCACATCTTTTTGCAATGTCTTTTTATTAAACGGTTCGATGTGTGGGTCGTTTGTGGACGTCTGACAGGTGAAAGACTGTTTTTTTGTGAATTTCAAAGGAAAAATGAAACTAAACATTGCTAAAATTTTTCGGTTCACGGCATCTAAACCTTCCTGCAGAAATATAATTGATTTTTGTACGCAAACTTCAAGTTTGAGGGATAAACCTCATAAAGTAAGAGGACAAATAAGTTTCCAAAGTGTCGTGAAAGATGTAGAGTGCAGTTTCAAAGCTGGATTGGGGAAAAAGTGCAAACACCTTGTTGCAGTCTTATTTCGATTTTGCATGTAATTTGATTAAATATGTCATATATAAGCATGGAAGTGTGAAATACAAAAATTATATAAACTGTAAGACTAACCGTAAAGAATCATCACTTTATCTCCTTATGGAAAATAGTTTTTTTTTAACAAAAAATTCGTAACTTTTAGATGAGGTTGCAATTTCATAACAAACCGAATAATAGAAACACGATTATCGGAAATTAATTTTGTCAAAATAGTTAATTGACTGCTTCATAGATCATAATTCTTTGTAACTGACATTTTTTAATATCAATTTCAATAATACATAACTTTTTTTAGATTCAGGAAATTTATGAAAACGAACTTCTTGGTCTTTGCAGACTTTAATAGAGCACTAAAACACAGAACAAAAAGATCTGCTTTTTGTCTTCTTGAGACTGAATTTCATTCCTCTATTATCCATTTCTAAACTAAAATGCCTTTTCTTTTATGACAATTTCTTAATCACTAGTAATATTTTTCGCCACCAGAGGGCATATCGCAGTTCTGCGGTTCCCAATATGCTAAAACAAGTTACGAAAATGTACAAACTTACTTTGATTTTTTTTTACATTGATTTTGATCTTCTTTAGAAACTGTATCGATAACGGCTTGTCTGAAGTGAGATACTAAAGAAATCATCAAGTTCCTCCTGAAACTCCAAATGTTTTTCACGGTCAGATTTTTTAAAACTTTCATGCTGATAAAAAAACAGTTAAAGTATTTCATTGAGAGTAATTTACGTTAACGTAATTCTGCTGGTAGATATCCTATTAATCAGACATAAACACGCATATTTGTCTTAATCATTTTAAGATTATTATAATTTTTTAAAAGAATTCCAAATTCAATAAATCTAGAATTTTCACTTTTCATTAATATTAAGCGCACGTACTTCATCCTTCTGAGGCATAGACTGTCTGTAAATGCAAAAAGGTAAGATGGGTAATTTGATTATTGGATATTTACTAAGAAAATACTGTGACGTGGTATGACGTTGTTTAACAATGCTTCTTTAAACTAAGAGCCTCCGCTGTGAATGTACTCCTACGAAGAATAAAATAAATTTTAATAAGGATAATACTTTATTTATGGTACATGTCACTATTTTTAATGAATTGAATTTACGTTAAATTTAATTAACTTTTTGTTAATCCTTCAACTAAATTCAATCATTTATTCCTTTGTCGGAGCAGTGTTATGGAACGAACGTGTTATTTGAATAAACAACACGGGAATTCAGATCAATCTAAAAATCTATCCCCCCGTTATTCCCTTCCTCACCGAGTGAAACTCGCTTATCCCGAAAGGGATATGGTCTAATGGTATAATAATAATAATATTCTAAAGCGATTGGAATGAGCTTCGGACTGGACAAGTGTGCCTGCGTCCACCTACACCAAGGAAGACTAGAAACTACATCATCCAATGACGATCAGGATGTTCAACTCATAGGCGGAAATACCATTCAACATCTTGGTATTGGAGAAACATATACATATCTTGGAATACCGCAAGCGGAAACCCAAAATGTGCATAACTTGAAAACGGCCCTTGGAAAAAGGTATCGCCAAATTCTCAGAAAAATTTGGGCTTCCGAATTATCTGGAAAGAATAAGATCCAGGCGACCAATATGCTGGCCGTTCCTATACTGCTCTACACGTTTGGTGCAGTAAAATGGAACGTCGATGAGTTAAAACAACTTGATCGAAGCACACGCAAGATGATGACAATTCAACGAAGTCTTCATCCTAGATCTTCCGTACCTCGAATATATCTCCCTCGCGATAAAGGAGGTAGAGGATTGCTAAGCTCAGAGTGTCTTCATCGAAGAACGGTTCTGGCTACAGCCTGCTCAGTTCTAAAAAGCACGGATTCCCTTATGCGACTCGTACATCAACATGAAGTCGCCAATGCTGCGGTGTTTCTATACCATGCAGCAGATAGGGCCGCAGAGGAGCTTGACCTCCCATTTAATTCCAGCGACATTACACATGGCCTAGCATCACTAACACCTCTGGTGCTCAAAAGTCGTGTACAGGAAGCAGAACATACGCTCCTACTAAAAGAACATGCTGAGAAACCCCTCCATGGTGAGTTCTACGGCATCCTACGTAGAGAAGAGCTCTCGATGGGTCTGTCCAACATGTTTCTCAAGTCTGCTGGATTGAGATCGGAGACCGAGGGATTTCTTTTTGCCTGTCAAGACGGCGTCATAGACACCTTAGTTTACCGCGAGCGCATAATGAATGTACCTGTACGCGATACCAACTGCCGGGCGTGCAAGCAAGAGCCCGAAACACTTGGACATGTTCTCAGTGGATGCTCTAAATATGCACGCTGCGCGTACATAGAGAGACACAATGCAGCTCTGAAAGTGATATATTACCATCTTAGGCATTTCTATGGTGTTGATCTATTGCCCGTCTTGCCATACGCCCAGGGGGAACTCGAGTCAGTTGTGGAGAATGATCAGTGTAAGATCTACTGGAATTTCTCATTCTCCACCACTCAACGCATCAGTGCTACGAAGCCTGACATTGTCCTCCAAGATCTGAAGAACAAGATCATTTACGTAATTGAATTCTCGGCACCAGCTGATGGTAATATCACGGCAAAGGAGGGAGAAAAACGGGCGAAATATCAAGCACTTCTTTTCGAGCTGAGTAGGCTGTACCAAGGCTGCAAAGTTCATCTTATAATTCTCATAATCGGCTGCCTTGGAGGTATGAAAGCTTCATTTATTAGCCAACTCAACAAGATTCCGGCTTGCCAGCGTCAGGCTCATTTCATCGCGAACCGGATGCAAAAGGCTGTTCTCCTGGGATCACTCCATCTGGTCCGTCAACACTGTTCCTCTTAAATTCTGAAAAGATTGGTAGCTCTAAAAAAGTATCCAGAGGTGAAACTTCATCTCCAACTGTCTTGTCTGCCGCGTAAGGTCATCCGCGGCTAGAGACCTGACTCCAAGGAACAGTGTTGCCCGATGTTATCACGCGTAAATTTCCCGCTCTTGCTTACCTTTTAGGACAGAAGGAGCAGAAGCGGATGACGTACACGTTCCAGTAGCTTTGGGATTGGTTTCTTCAAGGAATCATGATCGAAGCTTCCGGAGCCTCCAACTTCTCATAAAATAATAGATATTGCGTTGTCGTCGCGGTAGGGCTTGAGCTTTCCTCTCATGAATTTAAAGGCTATGTTGGCCGTAGCATTGCTACAGACAGGGTTTCCCATGCCAGACAGGCAGAAAACGAAGAGGAAAGTGACTAAGAGGAACACCAAAACCCATAAATGATAATGGAGAGTATTTAAAAAATTTTGAAACGCTCGTCGCTACCCGAGGATCGTCGGGGCGCCCCTGGAGCCACCGCTGGGGGCCACAGCATGCGGGACGGTGGTGATGGTGAGCTGCGAGATGGTCAGGCAGATCTCACTAATCAAACAGCTGGCCAGCAAGAACATCTGCGACATACGGTAAGCAGTGAAACATCAACTGCGTCTGCTGAGTACGCTTTAGTTAGCTTTAGCTATTTGCAGCCAACCACTTCAACAGAAATACCGTGGGAGAGCATCAAGTGGGATACCACAATGAATGAGGAATTGATGCGTCTCTATTATGAAAGTGCGAAGTTTGAAACATCACGCAAAAAAGGACAAAATTTCAGATCGAAATTTGCCGCAAAGTATCCTCAAATAGAGAAAGTCGCATTGAGAGATCTTATCGCTAAGGTGAAGGACATCAGGACTAATCTACTCATCTCAGAAGATCGAGCAATGGAGATTAAACAGCAGGTTTATTTGGAGTGGAAGAACAACGGCAATGAACAGCAGTTAGAGGAAGCCGCGTCACACGAACAAGCAGTGGCAATTGATGTTCTTCCTCAACTTGGTGATGATCCAGCACCACCACATCCTCCGGAGGTAGATGGCCTAATACAACCAGTGCCAGAAGCCGAAGTTCAACAACCAAGGAAGCGATTAAGATGGACATACCATATGAACAGAGATGTGATGCGCTTTTATTTTTTGGCAAAGAAAAGTGGGCAAAGTGTAAGGAGAGAACATCATCGTCTCTTCTTACTTAAGTACTCAGGGCTAGCCACAAGAATAAATGAGCAGAATCTAGCAGATCAAAAACGCTCGATATCTGTAAACAAATTGCTTTCGGCTGTTGAAATAGCTGCCATCGAAATGGAAGTGGAACAGCAGCTTCCTATTCATGAACTTCCATTGGAAGATGTGGAAAACGAAAACTTGATTGCAGCTGAAGACATAAGTGCTAGGGATAATGAACATCAAGTACCGGATGGACTAGAACCACATCCGGATATCCTAAACGATGATATAAACACCGAAGTCCCAGAAAATCTACAGCACCTTGAAAGGAATTTTGGTCATGCTCTACTAGAGTTCAGACATGTAGAACCAACACAAAGGCATTCACTGCCCAAGATGAACATCACAAATGATCTGCGTGCACTAATAGAACACCTAAACAGCAAGGTTTTACCTATGCATTTGAACGCAACACAAAATGCGTTAGAGCTGCAAACTCTTGTATACTGTGCAGCTGTGGCAACCGTTAGAACGTTGGGCCACAGAACAAGGCCTATAAATGTAGTCTTCGCCCCAAAACAGGAGCGAGATCCGCCATGGAAGATCAGGTTGGATATGGATGTCAGCAAAGTAAGGTGCAAATTGGGTCGACTGACTCAATATAAAAAAGGAAATCGAACCAGAAAGCTGACACACCATGTTATTAAAATCATCCACCCTCGGTACATCGAGACATTGACACCAGCAATATTGGATGAGATTATAGACTCCCAGCGGCAGAGACTTGATGTTCTTACTGCTAGACTGCGTCGGTACAAGAAAAGTAGTGCAAGAAGACAACAAAATCGAAGCTTTCAGACAGACGAAAGAAGGTTCTATCGTGAACTGAGTGTAAAGCAAAATAACCAGCAAGACACCGAAGTCCCTGAATTGGAAGAAATGACTAACTATTGGTCAGACGTTTGGGGAAAAACTAACAGAAGCAATTTGGACACTGCGTGGTTCCAACTAGAGAAAGCAAGAGCAAGCAATAACCCTGAAATGGAGCTGACGAACATCACAGCTTTAGATGTTTCAGCGGTTTTGAAAAAAGCATGTAACTGGAAAGCTCCAGGTCCGGATATGGTGCACAATTTCTGGTATAAGTACCTGACTAGTGTGCATCCTGCGTTGGCACGGTGTTTTCAGAAGATCATCGAACATCCAGATCTGATGCCAGGCTTTATGCTGCAGGGTACTACGTATATGTTGCCTAAAAAACCAGACGCTCAGAATCCATCTGAATTTCGACCGATAGCCTGTCTTCCAACAATATATAAATGTCTTACAGCTATCATAGCAGATAAGGTTTATTCTCACTGTGACGAAAATGACATCCTTACGGAAGAACAAAAAGGATGTTGTAAAAACTCCCGAGGCAGTAAAGATCTAGTCACCATAGACGCTGTTGCCATGACGCAAGCTCGTAAACACCAAAGGAACTTGCACATGGCATACATTGACTACAAGCAAGCGTTTCCTTCCGTACCACATGACTATTTGCTTGAAGTCTTAAAAGTATACAAAATTTGTCCACGCATCATTGACTTCCTAAGTCGTGCGATGATGCTTTGGGGTACAAGAATCAAGTATTTTGTTCATGGACAACCGAGGATAACTAGATCAATACGCATTAAGACGGGTATATTTCAAGGAGACTCATTCAGTGCATTATGGTTCTGTTTAGCGTTGAACCCACTGTCCAAAACTTTAAATAGCATGTATCATGGGTTCCGAGTAAATGATAATGAGGATGGTCATCAGGTGACCCATCTTCTATACATGGATGACCTGAAGCTATACGCTAGTTCGGACGAGAAACTGCAGCAAGTGATTGATGTTACAAAGCAGTTTTCCAATGATATCAATATGGAGTTTGGACTAGATAAATGCCGAACAGTGCATTTAACCCGAGGAGAATTAGGGACCGCAGAGATAGAGAACGATTTCGGGAATGACATCGAGGCAATGGCTGAGGGCGAGTCATATAAATACCTGGGTATTCTTGAATCTAAGGGTATTCAGCATACGATAGTTAAGGAAAGCCTAACGACTGCCTTCACTACAAGACTCAGATTGGTTCTGAAGATTTCTCTTAACTCGGCAAACAAGATCAGGGCAATCAACACCAACGCCATCCCTGTTCTCACGTACTCCTTTGGGCTCATCAAATGGTCGAACACTGACCTCGAACGATTAAACAGAATCATCCGCGTAGAAATGACGAAACACCGAATGCACCACCGTAATTCGGCGAGTGCAAGGGTAGTTGTACCACGACATAGAGGGGGCAGAGGCATTGTAGATGTCAGAAAACTGTGTGAGTCACAAGTTGCACAGTTGCGAGACTATTTTAACAGCAAGCGAGATGTTACGCTTTACAACACCATCTGTAAAGCGGATCTTGACTACACGCCCTTGAATTTGTCCTCAGAGGAGGCCTTGAATATCAGGGAAGAAACCATAGAGGAATTAGAAACGCAATGGAGACAGAAAGCCATCCACAGCGAACACACCAAAACGCTAGATCAACATGAAGTGGATAGTGAGGCATCCAATATTTGGCTGAGAAAGGGACTCCTGTATCCAGAAACGGAAGGATTCGTCATTGCGATTCAGGATAGAGTTGTCAGCACCAGGAATTATCGCAAACACGTGTTACATCAAGACGTGGTTGACCGGTGCCGATTATGTGGAGATACCAACGAATCCATCGAGCACATTATTGATGGTTGTCGCGTAATGGCTCAAAGAGAATATACGCACAGACATAATGATGTGGCGGGCATTGTACATCAACAACTTGCCTTAAACCTAGGACTCTTAACAGAATGGATGCCTTTCTATAGATACATTCCAATGTCCGTTTTAGAAAATGAAGATTACATCTTATATTGGGATGTGACTATCCAGACGGATCATTACATCCGAGCCAATCGACTTGACATCGTGATGCGAGAGAAAAAAGGTGGAAAAGTCTACATCATCGACATTGCTTGTCCGCTCAACCGAAATTTGCAGACAACCTATACAACCAAGATTCATAAGTATAGCGAGCTAAGGCATGAAGTTAAGGCAATATGGAGGAATGTGAAACATGCATCTATTCATCCTATTGTGATTTCGGCTACAGGCAATGTGCACGCAAGATGCACTGAACATCTTGAACATTTAGGAGTCAGTAGGGTACTGGCGGCAGCTCAAAAGGCGGTTTTATTAAACA
>CAKNXH010063941.1:99930-113408 GCA_932178445.1 Andricus quercusramuli | reverse complement strand
AGTCAGTAGGGTACTGGCGGCAGCTCAAAAGGCGGTTTTATTAAACATCTGTCGCATTGTAAGAAACTTCCTAGACCATCAGGAAGCAAGTGACTAAGAACCTATGGCGTGATACATGGTAGCTCTAAGAAAGCATCCAGAGGCGACTGGTGTCACCTTCAACACTCACGGCCGCTGTGTAAGGATAATAGTGGCAAAGCCAAACTGCAAACTACATCATGCTTCTAATTTTGTACCTGCAACATCATCGTAAATGATTTCAAACAACGTATTGAAATAACTTATAACATCCTGATCTCATCAGTCACTTGACTTAGTCCGTGTCTATGACGAAAAACCGGGTTCACCCGAGAAAAAGTTTGAAAAAAAAAAATAATCATCTCACATCGACCCCGTCACCCCAGAGCTCCGGCTCTTTCAGTCAGCCACCTTGAATTGTGCTAACTCCCCAATGCAACAAATTATGCCGTTACGTCACCAGTAATGCGCATTGCCACCCACAATAGGCCTCTTTGTGATGGAGGTCATAGTTCAGTTGGGAGTGGCAATAGGACCAAACCGAGGCGGCGACCAGGCAATGCCCGCGGACAAACGCGAGAACATCGTTTTAAATGGTCGGATCAACTTAGGAGAGACATCCTTACCTGTTGGGAAGGAAGCTCACCGACGTGAAGAGGATAAATGCCGAGGTTACATGATCGTTGGGTTAATATATACCTGGAATATGCTCATACAACGCCTCAGCATTTAAGAGATCAGGTCTCCTTTTTACGCCGAAAGGGATATGAAGCTCTTTATCAGCAAGAAGAGCAACATCCTCCAGCGAATATACCACTCTTTCCAGCAAGACCGCCTATGCAGGTAGCCGATAAAGCCAACATAAGAAATAGGAGATCAAAAATCTACCAAAAAGTTTTCCTTACGGTAAGGCGGTCTTCCTGCTTAGCGACAATAGAAGTAATGATAGTTAAGTACGCCCGAGTATGACTCGCGAGTGTATTGCACAGTTTCAGATTAAAATGAAAACGGAGAGACGGCATGCATCAAATGTTCAGTGCGTGATTAGCTGCATAACATCAAATAAAAAATTCTCTCCAAAAGTTAGGACACTTGCCCGAAAATTAAGGAAAGCAAATCACACGCTGAACAAGTGTAAACTGTTGATCATCAAGCAGCACTGGACGCAAAAATAAGAGCTCTTTCAACAGCCAATGAAAGTCTTGAATGGCCAGTAAAGTGGCTTCATGAAAATTCCACCTTTTTTATTCATCCTTCCGCCTCACAGTGCGGCGAATTAGAAAATTGGGGTTCAAAATGATCCAGAGCTTACAATTTTTATCCGATTTCATCTTTTTTTTTTAATCAAAGCTAATTGAATTCTTAAGCGGTCTGTCGAGGCTGATTTTGCAAAAAAGGCGCTATTTATTATTTAAGTTGCAAAATGCCAAAAAACCCTAATTTTTCATATTTGAGGTGCCTGTTTTGTATCATTCATTGATATTACCTCGAAAAGGTGAAAAACTGTTAGACTTACAATCGATTAACAAATCTTGATAACTTAGATGAAGTTCCTGCAGTCCGTTCAATTGTTATAAACAAATTTAGTAACAAAATCGATTTTTGCTGTACATTGAAGCCTGGAAGCTCTTTTCATCACGTTTTTCCCCGCGAAATCGAGTCAAATCAGTGTTTCACTAAAATTGAACACTTAAGTATTATTTTTTTGATTGTTATAAACAAATTTCATAAACAGATTCAATAAATAAGCGCTTTTGGATATATAAAATGCATTTTTTCTGCGCAATCATTACTTTTACCTTCAAAAATGAAGATTCTATGAAAGAAGTGGACAACGAACAATATTTATCATTTTTATAAACAATACTGATTAACAAATGCATTAAACGGTCACTCTTTGATGGAAAAAATCAACTTTTTTGCATAATTGTATATTTTGTCCCTAAATTAAAATTCTGATGGAAGAAACTGACATTTCACAATATTTTTCATTGTTATTAACAATTCTGATCAACAATTGCATTTGATAGTCGGTTTCAAATAGGAAAAATCTCTTTCTTGCTGAAATGTTTATTAGATCATAAAAAATGATACTCCTACGAAATATACTGACATCCAGAAAAATTTCGCATTGTTATAAACAATCTTGATCAATTAATTCTTAAAATAATTCTTTCGTGTAGAATAAATCTGTTTTTTGGGTTCCGGAACAGGAACAAATGAAGAACGAAACAACTGACAATCAAGAGACACAAACGATTTGCAGTTGTTCCGTTTTTCACTTGTTTCGGTTCTCACATTTTTCTCGTCACTTAATGTTCAATTGCTACGCTTGTTTTTTTGGAAGGATATTGAAAAGTTCAAGCACGTATCCATTGGATTTTTGTGTTTTTTCCGACTTTCATTATTTACGACTCTTGAGTCCAAATAGTAAGGATTATTTCTCATAAAGTGCAGATTTGTGAATACTTTGTTTTCGTGTTCTTCCTGTGATACTATGGAGTTTTATCAGTTGTAAGTTTCAAATCATTCCTTCATAAGTTTCAATCGAAAATCTTATTTTCAATATAATTCATTTTTCTAACAATGAATGAATTTAGAGTTCCGAAGCAAGTACTTTGTGATTTCCTGATCACAAGTGACTATAAAGATAGAGGAAGACTTCTGAGCTATATCAAAGCCAATAACGATATCAATGACGAATGTCTGAAAGCAATCGAAGATAAGTTATCTTATTTCATGTTCACATTTGAACAAAAGTGGAAAAAGCTTTTTATGACATAACAACATTTAGGGCCAGGAATGCGGAATGGCTGCTTTCAGATTTCTCTGTTAAATTCTTTGGAGTTTGTGCCGGCAGAAGACCTTCAGATGATTTCGAGAATAGCTCAAAATCAACTAAGAGACGAAAACTGCTCAAAATTCGGGAATGTTATTCTGACTCTGAAATACAGAGTGCATTCCTGAGCATTTTGCGATCTTCTGGTAAAACTAAAATCGCTAATGACATGAGTAAACTTTTGTCAAATGACGATGATGAACACGATGAATTACCTGATGAACTATCATATTCAGAAGTAGGAGGAATTACACGCTACATTGATGATGAGGCAACGCAAAATTGAGTGAAAACCAGTATGAAGTTATTCGTATCCAAGCGAAAGCTAAAAATGCTGATATCTACCCACCTTACAGAAGCCGAGCAGATGCCAAAAAAAGGTGCTACCCCACAGAATCTCATATTATCATAACGGAAGAGGGTGTGAGTATTAACATGCAAGCTTTGCTGGATCACACAGTATCTCGCTTGATGGAAATACCTGGAATCATACCTCCAAATTTAGTTGACAGAGCTAATGTTTCAATGTCTTTAACTTCAAAATATGGATGTGATGGGACATCAGGTCATAATCCATACAACCAGTCTTTCACTGATCCTAGTAAATCTGATGGAAGCATCCTATTTTTTTCGATGGTGCTGCTAGCATTGGAGATGATAGACACGGAACCTGGTAGATGTTTGGCGATTTGGAAAAATCCACATTTTGGGTCATGAAGACTTTGTCGAATCATGCGATTCCGTTACGTGAAGGAAACGAAGCAGACTACCATCTCTGAGGTAAAGCAGATTCAAGGAGAAATCGATAAACTCAAACCAACAACAATAAATTTCGGTCGAAGTCGGAATCGTTGCAAAGTCATGCATAAAATGATAATGTCCATGGTTGACGGAAAGGTTTGCCAAGCGCTCACTGAAACACCATTATCATCGTCATGTTACATATGTTCCCCAAAGCCCTCCATTATGAACAAGTTGGAAAAAGTAAAACTCTTGTCTGTGAAGATCAAAAACTTCTCTTCTGGTCTTTCCACACTACATGCTTGGATACGCTTCATGGAATGTATCCTTCACATTGCGTATCGCATAGAATTCTGCAAGTGGGCAGCGAAGTTAGCCGATTAAAAACAGAAAATGAGCGATGCGAAGAAGAGAATTCAAAAAGAATTTTGGGAGAAAATGGGCCTGATCGTGGATGTTCCACAATATGGGACTGGAACATCCAATAATGGCAATACTGCTCGAAGATTCTTTGAAGATCCTGAATTGACTTCGAGTATTACCGGGGTTGACAAAGTATTAATCGAGAAATTCGGCTTTATTCTGAAAGCTATGGCATCAAGAAAGAGAATAGACATTATCAAATTCGGAGAATATTGCCAGGAAACTGCAAAACTTTACGTCAGCTTATATAGTTGGTTCTATATGCCTGTTACAGTCCACAAGATCCTCATACATGGCGCTAAGGTCATTGAAAATGCCCCATTGCCTATCGGCCAATTGACAGAAGAGTCCCAAGAGGCGAATAATAAGATTTTCAAGAGGATAAGGGAATTTAATACCCGTAAAATCAGTCAGATTGCAACCAATGAAGATTTGTGTCACAATTGTTGATTATGACTGATCCCTACATAAACAACTTCAGAACCCTTAAGGAGACTGCCCCTCGTCCCATGGATGCACAAGTTCAGGATCTGCTGATTGAAGATGATTGAGGCAAGAATGGACAACGCTGCTGAAAACCAGAATTTTTCGTCCAAAAATGGGTAGGCTTCATGATTTCGTTCATCTTCATTGTTTATAATATTGGAAAAAGATGTTGAGCGTAGATGTTTTACGATTCGGTTCCTGATTTCAAAGTAACATTAACTATTGAACGCAAAAAACAGATTCATTCTATACGAAAGAATTCTTTAAGAATTAATTGATCAAGATTGTTTATAACAATGCGAAATTTTGTTGGATGTCAGTATATTTCGTAGGAGTTTCATTTTTCATGATCTAATCAACATTTCAGCAAGAAAGAGATTTTTCTCATTTGAAAGCGACTATTAAATGCAATTGTTCATCAGAATTGTTAATAACAATGAAAAATATTGTGAAATGTCAGTTTCTTCCATCAGAATTTTAATTTAGGGATAAAATGAACAATTATGAAAAAAAATGGATTTTTTCCATCAAAGAGTGACCGTTTAATGCATTTGTTAATCAGTATTGTTTATAAAAATGATAAATATTGTTCATAGTCCACTTCTTTCATAGAATCTTCATTTTTGAAGGCAAAACTAATGATTGCGCAGAAAAAATGCATTTTATATATCCAAAAGCGCTTATTTATTGAATTTGTTCATGAAATTTGTTTATAATAATCAAAAAAATAATACTTAAGTGTTTGATTTTCGTGAAACATTGATTTTACTCGATTTCGCGGGGAAAAACGTGATGAAAAGAGCTTCCAGGCTTCAATGTACAGCAAAAATCGATTTTGTTAATAAATTTGTTTATAACAATTGAACGGATTGCAGGAACTTCATCTAAGTTATCAGGATTTGTTAACCGATTGCAAATCTATCAGTTTTTTACCTTTTTGAGGTAATATCAATAAATGATACAGAACAGGCAGCTCAAATATGGAAAATTATGGTTTTTTGGCATTTTGCAACTTAAATAATAAACAAACAGAGCCTTTTTTGCGAAATCGGCCTCGACAGACCTCTTAAAAATTTAATTAGCTTTAATTTAAAAAAAAGAAAGATGAAATCGGATGAAAATTGTAGGCTCTGGATCATTTTGAACCCCTATTTTCTAATTCGCTGCACTGTGCGCCTGTTCAATAAAACGTCATGTGCCGTTGAAAATCCGCTTAGTCGAGAAGAGATTCAAGTCTTCTGGCGGCAAGTGCATGGACATAATTATCAGGTAAATAAAGAAGCTTCAGATATATCACTCTTTCGTAACATTTGTCAAAGGCAAATTACTAATTACTGCTGAAGAAGTGAAGAAAGTTATCGCTAGAACTAAGAACTTTTCAGCGACAGGGCCAGATAAAGTCAACAACTTTTGGTGGAAGAAGTTCACCTCTACGCACCAACATCTATAGCTCGTATATTTACTACTTTCTTAAACGGAGAAAAAAATCCCGCAGTGGTTAGTGGAAGGACGCACGATACTGATCCCTAAGACGGGAGATATGTCAAGTCCAAAGAACTACAGGCCTATAGATTGTATAAATACCAGCTAAAGCTATTCACTGCTATCCTTAAAGAGAGGATATTAGCATCTATCGAGCCGGTATAGAGTGCAATAGTTTAACAACGTGGATATAAGAGAGGAATGGCAGGTTGCAGGGAGAACCTGTTAGTAGAGAGGTGTATTACCCAGGGCTCGGATCAATTATCGACGCAATCTGTCCATGGCTTGGATTGACTACCGTAAGGCATTCGATAACACGAACCATGAGCTACTTATCTATCTCCTTGAGTGCCTGGATGTACATCCAAGAATAGTGAGAAGCATGAAAGAGCTTATGCTCTTGTGGCGGATAAGTTTTGTCATAACATCTGACAAAAAACAAGTACTAGCAGCTACGTCACATAAAGGAGTAGGGTCTTCCAAGGAGACTCTCTCATTCCGATACTTTTCTGCATCTGCCTCTTGCCTCTATCTATTGTGCCCCGAAGCAAAAGCTCTGGATACCAATGTGGCGCGCCGAACCGAAAAGAATATAAGGCCAACCACTTTTTATACGTGGACGACCCTAAACTCGTTGCCTCCTCAAAAGAGGACCTGAACATCCTTTTGGCGGCGTTAAATAGGTACTTTAAAGCGATTAGCATTCATCGCTCGCTGCTGCTGTGTAAGGATAACAGCGGTAAAAGACGAACTGCTAACTACACCAAGCTCCTAATTTTGTACCTACATCATCATCGCAAAATATGTCAAATATCGTATTAAATTAACTTATAACATCCTTATCTCATAAGACACTTGACTTAGTCCGTGGCTATGATGAAAAACCGTGTCCACCCGAAAATAAGTTTAAAAAAAATGTCGATGGTAGCTCTAAGAAAGCATCCAGTGGCGACTGTTTTCACCTCCAACGCTCGCGGCCGCTGTGTAAAGATAACAGCGGTGAAATACGAACTCCAAACTACACTATGTTCCTAATTTTGTACCTACAACATTATCGCAAAAGATTTCACACGTCGTATTCAATTAATTTATAACATCCTGATCTCATTAGTCAACTTGACTTCTTGTTAGTACGTGGCTGATAATGAAAAACTGGGTTTACCCGAGAACAAGTCAACAAACGAACAAAAAATGACTCATTAAAGCTTGTCATAGTTTCCAGTAATAATTGTTAATCCAAAATCAAGTGTAATTTCTACAAAATTTTTTATGAATGAATATAAAATAGATGATTGAATTTAGTTAAAAAATTAATAATTAGTTAATTAAATTAAATACATTTAAGTTGAAAAGTTATTATAAATACTGAAATATAAATCAATTAATATTAATCATACAATTTACTCCATTATTATTATAAATTCATTATTCATGTCTTCATAATTTTATAGTGTATTGTGCTACAAGCGGGATATACAGCTGATTATCAGCGAGTTGGAAATCGACATATCGCGCTTGTAGCACATGATACTTTCCCCAATCATCGCAGGCCGGGACGTGCGACTATGCTCGTTGAGAAGAATCTAAGCTGCAGGAAGAAGGGGTACCTGAGTATGGGCCTAAATACCTGAGTCGGGGAAGTCTGGGGGTTCTTAACTTAAGGGGTAACACCACTGTAGAAATTTCAAAAAATCAATTTTTTTTATTAGTTAAAAAAATTCTTTGAACCTTGTAGGATAAAGGAAAAAAGGTTTCATACGTGTTCGAAATCGATTTCATTGAAATTTCGAGCCCTTTTACCGAGCGTGTCGGGCCGCTCTGCAACGACTACCTGCGCCTATTACTACTATTATTACTACTATTACTACTGCCTGTTTTCGTATCTATCAATTTTTAAGAGTTCTACGGCACTAGTAGAGATATCTCCACGCTTCCGTTACAAGTATTTTCAGTTAGAAATGACTTAGTACACGTCAGCAACTCACGTTAGTACAGCTTAGGTGCACGTGTAATACGGACTTTAAACGCGTTTTTCTCAAAACACGTTGTTTGAAATCGGCACGCAGCATAACTCAAACAATTTTCAATATTTTTAATCGGGGTGTTTCCTACATCTTTATAATAGTATTCCGCAGTGAAACACGTAGCCGATTTTCGATAAGTTAATTTAAACAGTTTTTATAAACAAATAAGTGCCGTTTTTTTTTAGTTGAAAAATGAGTTTTTTTTCAAATGCTTGCCAATTACACAAAAATCAATATTTTTCAAATCGGCCACGTGTTTCACTAGCTATTCTTATGTAGATTAAGAAAAAAATTGTATTTTGTTCCAGATTAAATTTTGCACCATCCGTGTTGCGTGCCGCGGAGCGCCTTCAAAAAAACACGCTTGCAAAAATGTCACCAGTGCCGCCATTTTGAAAAATTTTTAAATAAAAATTTGTAATTTTTTACTTCAATATATGTGTAATAACTTCCCAAAACATTATAATTGAATTCCTTTTCCTTCCATCAAAAAAAAAAATTCTTGAAAAACGTGTTTTTTGCCGTCTACAGTGGTCTTACCCCTTAAAAAAAAACAATTAATTGGCAATTTTCGGCTCATGAAAACATAATCTAACCTTGATTAAACATCACCCAGTGCAAAAATACTTAGACGGACTTATTAATCAGGCCTTATCACACTAGAGAGAGTATAACTGGGGATTCTTTTACTACCGAAAATAATTAAATAGTTGCTTTCGGATCGAGCTAACACAAACTAAACTTCACTAAACATCACCCAGTTCAGAAGTACTTATTCGGACTAATTAATGAGGAGTTCCCAACCACGTCGTCAAAACTAATCTAGGAGGAGTGTTCCTGGGAGTTTTTTAACTACCGTCAAAAAGTTAGTCGGGTCCCCAATCTTACCGAAACTCCAGCAGATTTTAGTGTTACTGGATCTCTTTAAATCCTGCAAAGTGGATGCACCTTGCTTAACGGGTCTTCAGGATACAGGGGCCTGTTTTTTAGACGTTTCACCCTGGCCACTAATTTTCAAATATCCATAACTCCTGCTGTGGTTGGCCAATTTGAACCGTATATAAGGGCTGGGGAAAGGTCTTTTAATTGTTATTATGTATTTTCGAGTAAGCTACAAAAAAATCTTGATTTTTTCCCTTGAAAATCATTGCAAAACCAAAATCTGGCAAAATTTAGATAATTTTTCATCAGAGATATTATGTTCCCGCCAAAATGTGCGAGACTAGCTTTAAAATAATGAAACTACTCATTCTCACATAAGTCCTGTTGATTTTTAAGAAAAATACTAATTTTTGGCAAAATAGGTCAATTAGTCACTTATAGATGAGACTTCACATTTTTCGATTAAAAAACATTATGTTCACGCTGAAGTATGCCAAACTAACATCAAAATAATGAAGCAAGTTATTTGTCAATAAGTCCTGTTTGTTTTTGCGAAAAGAAGGTGCTGAGGGAGTTCATATGAAGCCCAAAAACTTTACTTCCTGTAGGAAAAAATTGACTTTTCAAATTTTTTGTTAAGATTATCATGCTTTTCCAACCGTTGAAAGAGCTTTTCTAAATGCTGAAGTGCTGTTTTACATATTTAGAGAGCCACATTAAATCATCAATGAAGCTTATTACAAAATCACCTATTCCTCAGAGAGAAAAGTCCAGTCCTCGCACAAGGGTAGCGCTGCTGGATTTTAACCCAAAGGGTGTAACCAACCCGTTTTCTAAGCGCCATAGGCACAAGATAAGTAGATGAGATTAGGGCATTGTGGTCACTTGTTTTCAAAGTCATTTTTCATAACCAGAAAAAGGTTAATTATTAATATTATACATATCGTTGTATTCCGAAAACATCCAGCTACAAAATTAGTCAGGCCATTTTGGTTAATAATGACACGGGCATTTGTAAAAAAGAAAAAACTGATGTGATCAAAAATCAGAAAATTGATAATAATAATAATTCTACACTCACAATCATTTTAATATTTAGGTTATTTTCTGGTTACCTTGAGTTTAACGTCACTTTTTTTCGGGCACATATTTTTTTCAAGTTCGAAACTTAGGGGTTTCCCTTACGCATTACATTTAGGTTGTTTTACGCCCGACCTACGGATCTCTCTAAAAAGTTTGGTTGCAATTCCGTTGCTTCTACATTGGCTGTGAACATTGATTGGTCATTATCCATTATTAAGGGCTACTTCACTCCCTTTATTCTGTCCCATATTACAACTGGGCGATGGGTATCCATCAGTATTAGGATTTGCGTTGTTATTTTCTCGTGCCAGTCGCGCGCTTTGGTTCTAACAAGGGGACCTTTAGGTCTGCTTTTTTTTTGTTTGAATTGACACTCTCCTCAATGAAAGGTAGGTATCTACCAGAGGTTTTCTGAGAAAAATCAATAAAACGCAATTTTGACCCATTTTTGAGAGAAATGCATTTCGAAAATTGCGAACGGATGGTCATCGAGCCGGTGTAAAAGTATTTCGAATCGTCAGTAGCTCCCTGGTAGAGCGCTCGGCTGATAGCCGGAAGGTTGCGCGTTCGATTTTCGCTACCCATACTTTTCTTTATTCTTTAAAATCCTTATTTATTCTATTTTTGAATAACATTTGATAAAATTATACCATATAATGATTATTTATTCCTTACTGTCAATGAAAAACTCTATTAATAGTATTTTTATTACCACTCGTTTGGACAGTTGTGCATTTTATAAAAAAATGTTATTCTTCAATAGTTTTCAGTATCTATATTATTAAATTAAAGTAGGAACAAATTAGGAACAAAGTGAAAAAATACACTTTCAAGGCAATTCTGATTCCTGTTAGTAAATATCTATGAAATGAGTCACTACATCCACTGGAATTTCGTATTTATTATTTAAATTTTCATTTGAAATACTTCGTTCCAACTTTTATTTAATAATATAGATACTAGAAACTATTGAATAATAAAAAATTTCAATAAAATGCATAATTGTCCAAACGAGTGGTAATAAAAATACGATTAACAGAATTTTCATTGAAAATAAGGAATAATTAATCATTAAACGGTAAATTTTTATCAAATGTTATTCAAAAATGGAATAAACAAGCATGTTAATGAATAAAAAAAAATCTGCCCGCTCCGCGGGCACATTCTCATCGCGCGCTTCGCGCGCAGCTCGCAAGTTTGAGCACGCCTAGGGCGCGCGACTGTTGGATCTCGCGCTTCGCGCTCGATCATACATTTATCTCGCGCTTCGCGCTCGATTATGTATTCACCTCGCGCTACGCGCTCGGGCGTATTGACATCGCGCTTTACGCTCGATTCCTCTAGATCTTTGAACTTCGTGTTCGACTTCGATGAAAAGAAAAAGTTTATTTCCAAATATTAGAAAATTATCAAAACCCCTACATATGAAGTGATTGTTAAATTTGTTTTTATTTTAGACTGAAAAGGAAATTTATTTACTCAAAGTTCTATCGACCTTAAGGAACACATTCTCATCCAGATACTCGCGCTTCGCGAATTGTATTTGATTTCAAATCAAGAATAATTATATAAATTAGGCGACAAATTTTATTAGTTAAAATGTTATTTTAGATTTTCCGTTTTTCAAAAAAGTTTTTTTTTTCATTTTGAATATATTCTTACAACGAAAATTGATTTTTCCAAAGTTTTCCAAAAATTTGATTTCTTTTACTGTCAATGTTATTTTCACGAATAAAATAAAAACTACGCATCCTATCGAAACATGATGGATAACAAATTTGTACCTCTTCTTTGAATGAACAAATGTTGTCTCTGTCATGTTTTTCGTAGCTTGTGTTATTCGTCTAAAAATTTTTTTTTTCTATTTTCAATGCTGTTTTTTATGAATAAAACAAAAACTACGCGTCATATCAAAAGGGGATAATAACAAATTTGTAGATCTTTTTTAGGTGCATAATTTTGGTCCAGTCATCTTTTGTCGTATCTTGCATAGTTTCACAGCAAAATGGAATTTTTGATTTCTCATTATTTTGTTGTGCGCTCAGAATTTAAATTTTTTGAAAAATTCAGAAAGTTGCTATGAAAATATTGTGAGGTGTTCAAAAATCAATGTTTTTCTTCTCTTGACTTTTTTTCATAACGTGCGTTTTTCGGCGTAAAATGTTCATTTTCGTTTGTTTTTTGGAATTTTGAAAATGCTATAACTCTGGTAATTTTTTTTTCATCTGAAAAAGTCATTAGGATATTTTTTCCCTCTTTTTGCTTACTACTAATAACCGTCCATAGAATTTCCAAATCTTCAAAAAAAGTGTTCTCAAAAATTTTCAAAATGTGCTCACTTTTTGAATTTTCATCCGAAATAGCTGGTTAACGAACTTGTTCTTTCATTTTAGGCCCTAAAAAAGTGTGCCAAAGCACAACCCAATCTGATTATTTTTTCGAAAGTTATCGTGCCTACAGACAGACAGACACCTTAGTAAAAACCTTTTTTTCTAGCTCAGGGGGTCTCAAAACGTGGAGATTTGATGAAACCCGACCAAGTCAAATTTTACATAAAACCAATACCTTCTCATTAGAATGAGAATGTAAAAAATATGGATAGCAAGAATGGAACGCGCAACCTTGCGGCTATCAGCCGAGCGATCCACCAGGGAGCTACCGACTCTTCGATATACTTTTACACCGGCTCAATGACCATCCGTTTTGCAATTTTTGAAATGCTTTTTTCTCGAAAATGGGTCAAAATTGCGTCTTCTTGATTTTTCTCAGAAAACCTCTGGTACGTACCTTTCATTGAGGAGAAGTATCAATTCAAACAAAAAAAAAGCAGATCTAAAGGTCCCCTTGTAAGATGGGTGATAATCTGGTTTATTTCGCGTCCTTGATGAAAGTTGCCATAATCTGAATTACGATAACGGTTTTTATTAATATTTTGATTATTCCCTTAAATGGTTGATAATTGTCGCGTGAACGCCAACCAGGGTTATACCACGTCTAATTTCTTTCTTGATTCTGCTCAGAATTTTCTCGCTGCTTATTCCTTTCAGAAGGGTACGGGGAAGGTTGTAAATTCTATGTATAAAAATGATCACGAATATTTTAATATTCTTGGTAAAATCCCTTGATAGTTTTTTTTTCGCGATTTTTGAGTCTGAAGGTGGTAGAATTAACTGTTGGCGAATTTAATCTTAAATGACTAAATTTCGGATCTTCCTGTAGACACTAAATTCCACCACTCTGCTCTCATCGACAGCATTTACGCAAGCATCAATGTCAAAGATAATTAACAAATTTCCGAATATTATAAGCAAATATTTGTATATTATGTAATGTAATAATATTGTAATAATTCCCAGATAACAATCGTGCGTCTCACATCACCCGCATTGTGTGATTATCATGCTGTGCGTGCGTGAGAGGGTTCATTTCGCCATCACGGGATGATAGTCACGTAGCTGCGAGCGTTATGACACGCATTTCGCTATCATATATGCCTTCAC
>CAKNXH010063941.1:75894-99830 GCA_932178445.1 Andricus quercusramuli | reverse complement strand
CCCCCCCCCCCCCTGGCAAAAGAGTAGAAACGCCAACATTTTTTTTAAATAATTTTTTTTCCAACAAATTTTTTTGTTCACAAATTTTTTTTCACATTTTTTTTCAAAATTTGTGTTTCAAAAAATTTTGTTCACAAAATTTTTTTTCAAACATTTTTTTCACAAGATTTTTTTTTTAAATTTATTTCCACAAAATTTTGTTTAAAACATTTTTTTGCACAACATTTTTTTTCAGAACATTTTTCTTCAAAAAAATTTAAAAGAAAATTTTTTGTC
Source organism: Andricus quercusramuli (assembly GCA_932178445.1). Lineage (NCBI taxonomy): Eukaryota > Metazoa > Arthropoda > Insecta > Hymenoptera > Cynipidae > Andricus > Andricus quercusramuli. Next base: position 99,554 of record CAKNXH010063941.1, on the reverse strand, counting down.
AACAAATTTTTTTATATTTTTTTTCCAAAAAAATGTCTCTGCTCCACTCTATGCAATATAAAATTAGTATTTTTCGTTACCACCTCCTAACAAGTTTTTCGGACGGGCGTTGCAAAAAATAGCGTGTAATACGCACTTGTTTCACAAATAACTGTTTCTTTAAAAAATTTTGTCTCAATTCAGAAAATAGTTTTTTCAATATTTTAAATAATACTTAATGAACCTATTAATAGGCTACAAGACCCTTTTTGAGAACTTTCATATGGGCACATGAAAGCTCAAAAGTATTAATTAAATGGAATCTGAACTTCTATTATTATGTAGTAATGAGTAATTATTATATCATAATATTATATTATGTAATACATACATAAGTATAAAGAAGATTTGTATATTATTAGAATTATTATCTTTTGTGATAAGGATATATTACTAAGTGCGTTTACGAATTTGAATGTAGCGCGCGCTCAACAAAATGAATAGGTAGTCAAATGGTGGCAGATCGGAGGCTGTTTGACCAACGAAGTTGAACGTTTCCCCCACCCGTGCACAACACCAGCTGACATGTTGACAATCTAAGCTGCATTACAAGAAAGGAGTTCGCCTTTTAATTAGCATTCTATGTTTGTTGTTCGTTCATTGTTTGAATAAGTTTTTTAAAACAAATACAGCATTTATTAAGAAGAAAAAACTTACAAATACGTTTTGGAAAGCTTGTACCAAGGCAAGACTTTTTTCCGTTTACACTTATTTTGTACAATTAACCATTCTCAAGTTTTAGCGTTATAAATAATTCTGTTTGTACTAAAACTTACATATTTGCAGATAGATATATCAGTAAAAAAATTGAGAAAAGGCAAATTGATTTTCAAAACACATACCCAGAAAGAAAAAAAAATTCGATCGAAATAAAACTTATTAATCTACAAATTTAAGAAAAAGGTTTTTAACAACTATTCGTGCAATATTTATATATTGTTGTTAAAAATACCGGGGTTTAAATTTGTTCATGAACAAAAGTTTTATTTCGATCGGAATTTTTTTTTCTTTTTCAGTACGTGTCTTGAAAATCAATTTGCCTTTTTTCGAATATTTTAAGTCAGATAAGTGCTGAGATATCTCTTTGGAAATATGTCAATTTTAATGCAAATATAATTGTTCATAGCACTATAATAATTTGAGAACGATGAATTCTACAAAAAAATAGTGTAAGCGGAAAAAAGTCGACTTGTCTTGGTTCAAACTTTCCAAAACATATTTTACAAAAAAATTTGTTTATAAATACTGTATTTATTGAAAAATCTTGTTTAAAGAATGATCGACCAACTTTTCGAAAATGCAATCACTTTTTGTTATTAGTTCTCTGATTAAAATTTAAAAAAAAATTATTTGATCTTCTTTTCTTACTTAATAATAAAATATTTATATAAATATAAATAATTTTATATTTATATGAATATTTTATTATTCTCTTATTATTATTTATTATTATTCATGATTCTATTATTTCTAATGAAAAATCACAATGTGCATGCGATATCGCACGCACGTCATGATGATCATAACATGCGTGCGATATGAACCTCAATTGATGACACATATGCGTGCGTATTCGCACGCATATGTGCGGATCGATCCGCATATATGCGTGCGATTACGCCATCATTTTGCAAGCATTTTGTTATCTGGGTTATAATAATATTAATCATAAATAATAATGGTAGCTCTAAAAAAGCATCCAGAGGCGACTGATGTCATCTTAGTGCTCTTGGCCACTGTGTAAGGACATCAGCGGTAAAAGATGAATTTAAAACTACACCATGCTCCTCAATTTTTGCCTACTACAACATCGTCGCAAGATATTTCAAACATTGTATTAATTTAATTCATAACATCGTCAACTATTCAGGCATTTGATTTAGTCTGTGGCTGAAGAAGAAGAAAAATAATAAAGCTGGTAGAGATATCAGATGGTAGAAAAGAGCCTCGGTGTCTCAGGTGGTTAGGCGCACGGACTTCACGTAGGTCCAGGGTTTAATTCTTGAGCCGGGACCTCTGGCCATTTTTCTACGTACATTTAACGAGCTTCTGGTGGTTCGGATCCCATCTTAGCACTAGAACGACTGAGGTTGACCGTACCACCTAAACTACCGTGTGGGTCAAAATGACCCATATGGGGTCGTCGTTATCATGGTTTCAACAATGTGCGATTGATTCTTACTGATGTGGATTCACGTTTTCATCATGTGAAAAAGTTATAATGTCATATTTTTCACACAAAAAAGTGATTTTCATCATTTCCAATGTAAGGAAACCCGTTCAAGGTACAGCGGTGGTTGGCTTCACACAGAAGCTAGTATTTGATGCCATATTTGTTTATCTGTGGGAATATTCTGATGAAGCATGCACTAGAGTTCTCCACAAATTTATTACAAATCTCTTGAAGCTAAACAAAATTTGTCAGAAATTGTTCGTTGAGCTCTTTTGGAACGACACATAATGTATTTTGGCAATAATATTAGCCCCTATGAGATGAAACCGCAGCAGTACATTTCTTTCAAGAAATGACTAAATTTTACGAAGCGATTCGATCTGTGTCCAGTAGTTCAGGAGTAGCAACAACGAGAAGCAAGTGGATCAAAATGACCCCCTTCGTCTTTCTTCTAGCGTTAAGCTGTAGGTGATATATTGGGCTGTAACCATCTTAAGCCTGAGCGGAAAATGAGCTTCCTCATTTTTTTAAAGATGGTAGCTTTAAAAAAGCATCCCGAGGCGACTAATGTTACCTTCAACGCTGTCGGCCGCTGTTTAAGAACAACAGCGGTAAAAGACGAACTTCAAACTACACGTTACATCTAATTTTTTGCCTACTACAGCATCGTCGTAAGAGATTTCAAACACCATATGAGATTTATAACGTGTTTACCTCATCAGGCACTTGATTTAGTCCGTGACTGATGATGAAAAACCGGGTTCACCCGAGAAGATATTTTTTACAAAAATTTTCGTTCATTGCGTAAGGACAACCGCGGTAAAGGACGAACTTCATTCTAGACCATAAATTTAATTTTGTGCCTATTACAACATCGTCGCAAGAGATTTTAAAAATCGCATTAAAATCATAAGATCTTTAACTCAACACAATTCTCTAAACATACATTTTATGAAGAAATGTATATATTAGTTGTTTTCATAATTTATAGAAATAATTTATATTGCACGAAATCCTAAATTTTGTCTTATAAATCTTCTAAAATTCTATTCAACTATAAGTGATATTGTGTTGTACGAATTCCAGTATATAAGAATCAAAATTTGTTTTCATCATACTTCAATCGAAGATTCTACTTTCGATGCCTGTGGAGTGGTTCGAAAATTGAGTTTTCTACCCTAGGGAAGAAGACTCGATTGTCGACCCGCTCCATAGGCATCGAAAGTGGAATTTTCGATTATCAATATGATGAAAATATTGTATGCATGACTCGGGTCGAGGCAACTATTTCACTCGTGTGATAATCTGTCCTCGCTTCGATCGGGCAGCTAACTTCACGCTCGTGAATTTGTTGCCTTCGATCATCGTCACGGAATATACTATTATAGCAATATAACCTCATTTAACACAAGTCTATTCGATATTCATAATGCGCATTCATAATGCGTCCGCTAAGTGTTTACATGAACTCCGTTTCTTACAATATTACCACCTAAATGTTTTATATTATTTTATCCTTACTATTTACAACTATTTACATAAATTCATATATCTAGATCCTTCTATTTTCACGATGACGCAATTTTGAGCGTACTGGCGAATGAGCGAGCGATCGAAAGCGAGAGCGCATCCGCATTTTAATCTACTTATACTATTACATAACGATTACTTACAAATATTTACGTTTCTAATGTAAGCGACTTCCGTGTCCTTTTTCTTTCACTTCTCTTCTACCTCAATTTTTCCATGTATTCACGTTCATTCTTCCATTCTTTCTCATTCGCTTCTCGATCCGCCTCCAACTCCGTCATCCATTCCTCAACGATTACATTACCCTAAAATCTTTACCACATTCCCTTGCAAGTTTCCTTTATCTTCCATTCCTCTCGTACATCCTTCTCATGCATGCCCATCCCGTCCCTTATCTCGTTTCCCAATCTAACTCTTGCTATTCTGGTCCACCTTCTCTCTCTCTCTCCATCCCTTTTCTAAATACTTTGATGCTCCCTCCATTTTTATCATTTTATACCATTTATTATATTTTTATTCCTCAATCATGCTCTATCTCTCTACTAAAGTCTCCTTTAGTATCGTCTCAAACTTCCATGTCCTTTTTTCCGCTCTAGTACTTAATTTATCCCTTTGCGCTTCTTCTCTCACCATATATCCAGGCGTTCTCTAGTCAACCTCTAGCGTCTACCGTATATACCTTTCTTGTCAACTTTTAATTTCTTTCCTTTTCTTCCATCCCCGTATCTCTGCTCCATAGCCTAATACCGGCCGAAACAGCTCTAATATTTTTGTAATCTTTTTCCTATTTGCCATATGGGTTTCATTACCCCAGCCACTTTTTTTAAATCTTTTTTCTTATATGAGCTCTATGATCTCCATTTGTTTGCAAGGTATATACCAACTATTTAAACTACTTTACTTCATATAACTTTACCCCCTACCATATCCTAGTCCATTCCTTCTCCCTTCCTCCTCCTTTTCTAAACCTCATTATCTTCTCTTCTCAACATTTAAATTCAACTTTTTCCCGTCTAAGTATTTCTCTAATCCTACATTTAAGCCAGCCTTCATCCCCTGCAATCAACATTATATTGTCCGTATTGCCAATGTATATATCTTTCTTTTTCCATCCTAACTCATCCTGTTCTCATAATTTCTTCTCCTAAGTCTGTTTTTAATATATTACATAAAATCTCCTACTTGTTCTCCTACCTTTACTTTGCTTTTTCTCTTTAAAAATGGTGCATATTTTTTTTTATAAGCCCTCTTGTATCCCCTTTTTCACCATAACTTTTTCTCTCTCGACTCGGTCAAATGAGTCAAATGCCGCATGTAAATTCACGAACATTGCTATAATTGCCCCTTTCTCTCGCTTAACCCTTTTATTTACCGGATAAATCGGAACATATATGTTGTCCAACACCTCCATTCCTTTCCTCAACTTCTTTCTTCAACCTCTCCTCGGGTTGCGGATAGAGGGTCCCTGTACCAAAGGCTTCTGTTGAACATGGTTACAATAATTAATAAGCAATTACGGAAAATTGTCCGGGGATGGTCCCGAAGGAATAACCCCCAAGCGGAGGCGTAACAACATTGCCGAAAGCTGAAAGGCACCTGGGCGAGGTGACTTAAACGGTGACTCTGGGATACCGGGCGACCTCTCAGAGAAGGCAGCCTTATCCTTGCATGAGGGGCTCTTCTAGGATGTACGAACCCTTTTCCCTAGCTGCTCATGGGAACAACAATAATAACACCAAACATAGTCGCAGTAAGTGCGGTTCAAAACAATCGAACGCTCAGAGCTCCCGACACTGGGACGGACAACAATGCTGACTACCCTTGTGTTGGGGGAGCCAATGAAGACAGAGTCAGTGCGATAGACCAGCAAAATCTCATTACTTTCGAGTGGAAAGATCGACTCAAGGACGGCCTTCTGCACTGCTACGATACCAGTATGGTCCCTAAACGAGAAGGTTACATGGCGCGACGCATGCTCTGTGGTGCGAGAAACACGCAGAGCTTTCGCATTTATCGCGTCAACGTCTGCAAAACCGTGCCATGGAACTCCGGGAAAGGGGCTATATAAGCGGAGCGCCTATTCAACCGCAGCTGGAACTAGCCGGCAATAGAGAAAGAGAGGCGACACTGAGACCAACCGCGGGCAAACATCCAATAGAGAAAGAGCGATGATTCAGGACGAGGAGAAATATCAACATACAGGTTTCTCTCAAGCCCAAAGATCTGGCTGAACCTGCTGAGGAGCTTGGTGGAGATTTTTCCGAAGAGTTTGACCTCTGGACTATCAATTGTAGTGTACATAATGCAGCGAGAACTTCGGCGTATGCAAACCGTAAAACAAAACCAGTGGTTGATCATAAGACCAAAAGACGAATGCATGAACTCCGCACCAAGATGGGCTGGGCAAGACAGGACGCGTCCCGCACATGGCCGTAGCTAGGGGTGGGCATTGTGGAGCAATGCCCTACCTTGAAACACCAATGCCTTACCTTAAAAAATAAAATTGACCAGATCTAGGGTTACCAGACGTCTGCTTTTCTGCGGACATATCCGCTTTTTTTGTCCCGTGTTCGCTTGTCCGCTTTTTATGTGAAATGTTCGCTTTTTTTTCGATCAGACCGATGAACTATAAGGTTATACATATTTTCATCTTTTCAGTATGGATTTAGCCTATATGAATGAAATGAAAATGAACAAATGTATTTTTTATTTTGTTTTAAATTCCATCCAAACTTAAGGTAGGGTATGATATGGTTCGAGAATGACCAAATAAGTTGAGTTCTTTCGAAATCTTTTTTTTCATTTATTTTATTTTATTATTATTTCAAATGCTTAAATTTTTTTTTCTTCTTTTCATTTTTTATAGGGGGGGGGGAGGGGGGGGGGGCAAATTTTAGAGTGTCCGTTCTTCTCACTTGGACCATCTGGTAACCCTAACCAGATCAGATCAAGCAAAATTTTTACTTCCGCCCTACCTATAACATCCACTGCCCTAACTTAAATTTAACTGTACCTACGGCCCTGGTCCCGCATTCAGTGTGTGATTGACTACCTAACATCTGGCAGGAATTTCACTGTCAGGGTACGACAGTTCGTGCGTATAAGAATACGGAGCAAAGGAGCGTTTCTGTAGAAAGCAGCGGAGAAGGCTGCTGAAACACTTGGCCTTGACTTCAATATCAGGGGTGAGCAAAGTGCATTAAACTTTATCCATTTCGAGTACTCACTCCTGAAAGCCTGGATCAAGAAAGCACAGGGTAACAACTTCCGTGAACAGCTCCACGAAAAGAGGGTGCACGGTATCTTCCGAAGAAATGTGAACAATCAGTCGATGTCGTATGAGCTAACGTTTGGTTTCCTCAAGTCACGCGGATTGAAGTCGGACACAGGCTGTTGCATTTTGGCGTATCTATCTATCTAGTTGTCCAACTCATGCGAGAATGATGTATATCCAAAAGCACAATGCGGCACTAGGAGTGCTTTATTACCATCTCTGTCACTCTTACGGCATTAGCCTTGATACCACTGTGCCAAACGCTCCTAGGGAAATAGAATCACATGTCGAAAATGAGAATTGCCGCATATACTGTAACTTAATATTCTCGAAAATTGTTTCTGTCGCGCACTTGAGGCCTGACATAGTTCTTCTGGACCTCGAGAAACGAACCATGTTCGTTATCGAATTTCTGGTACAAGCGGACAAGAACGTCACAGCCAAGGAAGGAGAATGAAAAGAAAGAGAGGTATAATGACCTTATAAGGGATTTATGACGGTTATACCCGGAATATTCTGTTTAGCTACGTGTCCTGATCATCGGAGCTCTTAGAGGTGCAAAGCTTGCTGTGGTTAATTGCTTGAAAGGCATCCCTGTGTATCAACAAAATGATGAGACACTTGTGGAGAAGATGCAGAAGGCGGTCGTTCTTTGGTCGCTCTGTGACCTCAGGGTGCACCTGACTTTTGCCAGATCGTAGAATTGAGTCCATCACAGACTGTAACCACCTATCACACGATCGTGAGGTGTGGTTACAGCTGAAATGTTACTGCGATTTTGCCGGGAGTGAGTGCAATTTTGTAGAATGGCACCCACTTCCTGTGTCACTATCCTATAATCTTTAACCCCCTCTCCTTTGCCTTTCTTCACTATGAGTACCACTATTACTTCTTTCCATAAATCTGGCCACCTCTACAATCTGAAGCCGGCATATTAATATTTATTACAAGTGCATTTTAAATTAATAGGTTTCTTTTTTCAAATTTCAAACTATGTAGCGCGCTCAATAGATGTACTACGGTTTCTTGCGTTTTATCTTACCTGAGAGGTGTTGTTTCTGTTTAATATCTACATATTCTCTGTCCTAATCTTAGCTTTTGTTTTTATTATGTTCGTCGTTAACTAATTTACAATTTAAACAATTTTGTTCGTTTTTACTATCTCCGATTTTTAAAAGTGTAGAACGAAAAGCATTTTAACATCGGCTTTTTTTACGCATGTGGTTATAAAAATTTTTTTTTCAACATTTCACTTCATTTTGATTTTTCATCAACAATGACAGTTTCTACCGTCTAGCTGTTCGAGCACCAGTTATTTTCTCTGAAAAACACTCGATAATCGACTTGACAGACGTTTTTCCCGTTTACAAGATGGCGCTACGGTCGTCCAAAATTGTCAATTTTTGGGTTCAAAATCTCCTCTTTAAAATGAGAGCAAGAGCATAATGAAATATTAACTGGTTCTCGAATTACGATAAAAAATGTGGCAGCGTGCCCAAGATGAAAGTCAGTTCGTCGAGCAATAGTCGAACTTTCGTCTTTTCTTAACGCCTGAGAAACAAAAGACGAAAGACTGTTGTCACAACGTCAAAAACGGTAAATAGGTCGGTCTTTCTCAGATGCTATCTCGGTCTCTGTTGGAATTACTTCAGGTATTGCTCAATCGACGCGAAATTTAATAAGTTTCCTAATTGTCTGTTTAAATCTTTCTAGCTAAATTTCTTGCGGAGACAAACACGAAAAGAGCGAGGTGTGTTTATAAAATGATTTTTTTGAGTGACCTTCTGGTAACTGGATTTTCGACTGTTTTTCAGTAAAAATAACTGGCCCCTAAACAGCCACACGGTAGAAAATCATGCAAAATTCATCCATTTTTAACAGTTTCAATTGCAAAAAAAATATCTCGTAAAAAAACTTTGACCAAACTCTTGTACCAAATTTATTTGATTGGCCTATTGCCAGCTGTTTACGTTCGTAATCTCATCAACATTATACACTTTTATTTACAGTGCGGTGGGTAAAACATGTTTGCTGATCAGCTACACTACCAATGCCTTCCCAGGCGAATACATTCCTACAGTGTTCGACAATTACTCTGCGAATGTTATGGTAGATGGTAAGCCAATAAATCTTGGCCTTTGGGATACGGCTGGTCAAGAAGATTACGATAGATTGCGGCCACTTTCGTACCCACAGACTGATGTTTTCTTGATCTGCTTCTCGTTGGTCAATCCAGCAAGTTTTGAGAATGTCCGAGCCAAGTGGTATCCTGAGGTTCGTCATCATTGTCCAGCTACACCCATAATTTTGGTCGGTACTAAGTTAGATCTCCGCGAAGACAAAGAAACTATTGAACGATTAAAAGATAAGAAACTGGCACCTATAACATATCCTCAGGTAAGATAAATTCTTATTGTTATGAAGTATACTTTTCGTTGAAGATTTCCACATTTTTTAACAGATGTAAAGTGTGTTTAGATAAATAACCCAGTAATGGTTAAATTCAATTTATTGACAAGAGAAGCTCACAGGGCTCAAAAGCACGCTTGAGAGCTGACCGCAATACATATATCGATGGGTCCTAAAAGAAAGTACGCAACTTACGGTGACGTATAGAATCTACGAAACTGCTGGAGTGTGTTGAAAGCCGTAATTAAAACGCTCACATTTTTCCATTGATTGATTTAGAGCGTATTAATTAATGAATGACAAATTCAGGCAACTCGTTTTTGCACTTGGACTTCATGATGAAAGTATGTAACTTGGTTAAAATAGTTCTGACCTTCACCGTGGCGCCAGTTTTGCTGTAATTGATTACCATTGATTATAATAAACCTAACCTCAAGCGAAGTAATAATATTACTTTATTATTACTTGATTATACAGGGTTTCCCAGACTCAAGTATCCGGACATATATATGGCTGTATACACATTAAAAAAATAAATCGAAAATTCGTTTTCCAAAAATCAGTTAAAGTTTTAGTTTTTTAGTTATTAAATTTTTAAGCTGGACTAATCAGGAGCGCGGTATAAACAGTCGTGCGTACGTGAGTGGGAGTCCAACGTAGTGTAGTGACTGCTGTTCTCCCCTCGCTAACCCCACCTCAGCGCTCGCTTCAATAACACTGCGTTGAAATCACGCTCACGTACGCACGACTGTTTATACCGCGCTCCTGATTGGTCCAGCTTAAATATTTAATAACTCAGAAACTAAAACTTCAACTGATTTTTGAAAAAGGATTTCTCGATTAATTTTTTTATTTTTACATACCTATACAAGTCGGGACACTTGAGTCTGGAACATCCTGTATTATAATCAAATATTATGTAGGTTAATGTTTACAATTTATAAAATAGTGTCGTATTAAAGGCGAAGCTCACATAATATGGAAGTCCTGGAGGAGAAGGAAACGTCGACAGTTTCGTCACATTTGTTGTAAGGTAAGTATAAACGTTAAGTAACCTAAAATACTCAGTTACAAAAAGAAGCAGGTAATTTAATATTCATAAAGAAGGGAAAACAGGAAAAATGCAAGTAATTATTTTTTTATAAATAAATGAATTTATTAATTTTTAGGACCAAAAAATACATTGCAAATATTTTTTTTTGATCATGACGATTCGGGTATTTGTGATACTAGGAACGACTCGTTCAAAGACTGTGAAGAAAGAAAAGAGGTTCGGAGAAAACTTGATTTTGCAAATTTGTCTGATATTTGCGGGGTATCCAAAGGTATACTAATTTTTTTATATTTTACAACGATATACATATAGTTAACAATAATTGCTTATCATGGCGAAAAAGAGTTATCTTAATGTAATAGTGGTTTTAAAGCAATATTCTTAATATACAGGCCTTTCTGAAATCGAACAAAATCTCTTTATTCAAGAGACATGTTTGGAAAAGTTGAAAATTCGCTTCAAGATATGACACCGAGTATTAATGGAAAGGATCAACAATTAGGTCATTTTTAATACTTAAATGTTTAAATTAATATTTTCCTTTAGGTACAATGCCGCAAATTTCGTCTTACGTAATAAATAAATTAATGTTAAGGGTCGTTCAAAAACTACGTCACACTGCCAGGTTGAGGAGGAACAGGTTTGGTCATGAATTGGGACGTGGGGTGGGTGGGGGGGGGGAGGGCGAGGAGTAATGTAGAATGTGACATCACACATTGCAAATACAAATGTGAATAACACTGTTTCCTCGATTCTCCTTTCAACCCCTTATTAATGAATTCCTCTTTTTACCTCTTTTTTCAAGAAACTTCCCCTTTTTCATGTTTTTTTTGCTTAAGGCCATGTGTGAGTGGGTCATGTGATCGGATTCCTACCTTAATGACACTTTTATTTGTCCACTTATTTTCACTTGAATAGCCACATCGAGTTGAAAATTTGGGACTATTGCAATTTAGGACCAGAGCCACCTTTCTTAGTGCTTCTTATTCATTATCCCAAATTTTCAACTCGATGTGGCTATTCGTGTGAAAATAAATTGACACATAAAAAAAGTTCCGGTAAGGTAGGAATCTGGTCACGTGACACATTCATCACACGGTCTTAAATGCGAAATTAATTAATAGAACCCAATCAGAAAATTCGACTATTTTTCGATGAAAATTAACTTTTTTAATCAAAAATTTAAATATTCCATTTTTTGTTGAAAATTGGTAGTTTTTAGCAAAAAATTCAACAATTTGGTTAAAAGTTAAATCATTTTGTTAAAAATTTATTTTATTAATTGAAAAATAATTTCTTTGGTAGAAAATTGATGTATTTGATTGTAAATTCGTCTTTTTTGGTAGAAAATTATATTTTTTATACCAAATTCAACTAGTTGATTGAAAAGTCATCTTTCTTGATTCGAAGATTCGACTTTTTAGCTAGGAAAAGCAATTCTTTCGTTGAAATTGATCTATTTTCGTTAAAAATTAATCCTTTTTGTTTGAAAAGTCAACTATTTTGTTGAAAATGAAATACATTTCGACTTAAAATCTTATGATTTTCAGATTGAATTCGAATATTATTCCCCTATTTTCGTGATTTCCCTGGTTTTAAGAGAATATTGGGATGTGAAAACCGTTTAAATATTATTTGGTTTGTATGTTTGTATTTGTGACGTCACCCTAAGGGGTTCAATCGTTGTGGGGTGATCTTCGATGAAGAAGGGCATTATTCCATTCAAACATTATCCTGTACAGTAAAGTTACTTTTATACAATGAATCCCTTTGATTTTCAGTTGATTATAGCGATACTTCTTTAGAGTCGTTTGTAGAAGGACTAAAAAATTCGAATGTTTCAATAGGCAGCAAGGATGCGCACATTGTCGATGGTAAGTCAAAATACTGAATTGAAGCATTTATCATTGTAGCGTTATTTAACATAAAGTAGACACAAATTTTGCAGATTATTATACCGATAATTGTGTTGAATCATTTCATCACTTTGAAAGAAATGAAGACTCGGTAATTTTAAACGGTAAGTGATATATTTATTTAGAATTAAAAGACAAGTTTAAAATAGTGGTAGAAAATAGGATCTTTCAATTTGCTACATTACAATTAACAATTAACTCAATTTATTTTCAGAGAGGAATGATTTTCATGGTCAACACGTATTTGGAAGTAAGATATCAGAGGGATCAACAGAAGCAAGTAAAGTTACTAAGAATGCAATTTTAATTCCAATGGATCCTGAACAGGCTGACAGTAACGATTTTTTTACTAATGTCTTTGAATAAAATTTCACATGATTCCAACAGTAGAATGGAAGATTTGCAACATATTTCGATATCCACTTCGTCATCATTCGCCGCTACTGATAACGAAAATTCATTAGATGAACATGTCAACAGAAGGCGAAGTAGAAGAGATGTTCCCCGAGAAGTAAAGAAGAATGCACCAAAGCGCAGCAGAGAATGTAGGAAGTATATTTTTCAACTTGATGGCAAATAAATGTTTGTGTGCGAAACAACGTTTTGCGGCATGCTGAGTATATGTGATGGATGGATTCAGACTGCTATGGAAAAACAAGAGAAAGGCAACTTCGGAATAAAAGTAGCAATTGAGAGGCAGTATCGTCATACTTTTAAGGCTCATGTAGTGGGTATTCCAACCTACAAAACTCACCTCAAAAAATTGGTTTCGAATGCTGGCGCACCGAAACGATGTCAGGGAGCAATTTCTTTCCCCACATGAAGCACATATCCATATTTGAGGGCGAAAGTCCCTCCGGAACGTCAACACTCGCGATAAATATTAAAAAATAAAAACGTTTTTCAAAGATCGAAAAAAAGTAAACAGAAACAGTACAATCAACGCCGCCTGGTGACCCGATCGATCACTAAATCGATTTAAAAGGACTTCTGGCGCCATATTCAAAATAGAAAAAGCAATGTAACATATGTAGGAGTAATAATTCTTAATAAGTTATAATATATTATTTGAAAAACATAACAAATAAATATTATCTTACAAAAATATAGGAGAAAAAGAAGGAAAAATATATTCAACGCAAAATACTGACTGATAAAATAGATAAATAAAACTTGCAACATTTTCTTCTAATTCTGAGTTGATCTTATGACATTCCCTTTACACCACCCACACAGAAGAAATAATTTACATATAGCTAAAAAAGATTTGATAAAGATTTTCCAAATTTGTAATTAGCAAAAGTAAGCATTTTCCACAAATTGCAATGTTATTGTGTTTATGATTTTTTCAGAGGAACCTTAGGCTATATAATGTACAACCAACACCCCATAAAACCCACCCACGCAATAGAACTCAACTCTAGAAAGCTGGAAAGACCCGGTGAATAGTTTCCGATCTTAGTCCATAGGAATATAATCATTTCTCTAAAAAATCAAAGTTATAGCGACTTTGATTTTTTTAAAAGGTCCTTCGGTTCTGGATTATTATTATAACATCCCCAAAAGTGCATCCACCCACAAGAAATAAATTACATATTGCTGTTAAGATTTGGTAAAGATTTTCCAAACTTGTAATTAGCAAAAAAAAGTTATTTCCACAAAATGCAAAGTTATTGTGTTAATGATTTTTTCAGAGAAACCTTAGGCTACATAATGTACCCCTAATACTCCATCGAACCCACCTACGTATTAGAAATCAATTCTGGTAAGCTGGGAAGACTTAGTAAATGTATTACTGTATTATTCTTTGACGAAAAAATAACATTTTTAGAAAAAGTCGAAGTCGTTGTCTCTATGATTTTTTGATGTGATCCTCAGTCAATAGATTGTTATCAGAACACCCACACAAACCCACTCTCGCATTAGGAATCAGTTCTAGAAAGTTTTCCAGCCAGGTTTTCAGCCAAGTTTTTCAGCCAAGTTTTTCATTATTTATTCCAAAGACATTCTGACTCTTAAGGCTTCATTCCAAACCTGAATTCGAGTTGGAATTCACAGGCTCAAGACGATCAGACTCAATAGTGGCCGCTGGTCATTATGAAAATGATTTCAAATTTGTCTTTTTTCACACTACTAATCAGAGTCGATTTTCAAGACAAATTTTTTGTTATTTATTCCAAAGACATTCTGACTTTTATGGCTTCATTCCAAACCTGAATTCGAGTTGGAATTCACAGGCTCAAGACGACCAGACTCAATATCGCAAATTGAATCGGTTCTTTTTTCTTAATTGTTATTGTGGAGATTAAATGAAGAATGACCAAAATTTTTTTTGTTATTCATTAATGAAAATGTATTTTTGTACATATTTTGGTCCAGGGTACCTTTCCCCTCCCCTTCCTCCATATCCACCTCTTTCTCCTTGGCCACCCCTTCCCCGATTGCCACCTCTTCCTCCTCGGCCTCTTGTAGATCCATCTACTTGCCGAGGAATCTGGTTTTCCACAATCGGAAAATTTCTTCTACGTCTTTGAGACGCAGAAAGATTTTCTTAGTTTGGCTGCTAAAAAAATATTTGAAATTTAATATTTTTCAAATGAATTTATTAAATTTGAATCTGTTGAAAAAAATTAAAGATCTGGTAAAGTTTATTACCTGCACGTTATTGTTGGCAGCTTGCTCGCCTCCTCGAGCAGGTTCTTGTGCCACCTCCTGTTGAGTAAGGAAAATATTTCAATTACAAGGAAAAATTATATTGATTTTTGTCATTTTTCGCGAACAAATTCTTATTTTTCGCAATAAAATGATACAAAAACATGACAGGATATGGGATTGTTATCGCTGCTTATATTTCATAAGTTAATTATAAACATACCTCAACATAGGGCACCATCTGGTGCTCTTCTGGTGATGGTGCTGAGGCCGCAGGTTGAGGTGGACCAGCTATTGGTGGAGACGGAACAAACTGCCAAATCGCCCTCAGAAAGCCCTGCCACTGTTCCATAGTTATGGGTGGGTTTTGTCCTGAAAAAAAGTACATTGCATTACGCGTCTAGGATACCTCTGTGACTTTGACAACAGCGCCATTTGACACGCGAACTATTGGGTATCTCGAAGCAATGTTTATGAAAAAAACAGTGAATATAAACTCATTTTGATCAAAAATGTTAACAATCGGTTTCAAATTAATTGTTTATTATAAAATTTTTCGTTCATGTTGAATAGAAATTCAAATTTCTTCCCTATAGTTCCAAATTGGTGGCGCTGTCGTAGCTACCCAACAGGCGTATTGAAAGCTTACACAGGGAAAAGATAGCCACCTAACCTAAAAGTTTGAAGGGAATTGCTGGCGAATTTAAAGATATAAAAGCAAATTGCTTTAGCTCGGCATCGATATAAAAGCATTCGACGTGCATTAATTAACATGCAGAAATTAAAAATGTGAAAATATCAGGTTTTTTATACTTACCCTGTCCTTCTCGTTGATCCATTTTTATTTGTGGAGTCTGTTGGCAGCTTGCTTCTGATACATATTTTATGTAGATGGCACTGCATTGAGCGGGAAATTCAAATAACTTTTCCTGAGAACACTTTGCTATCTTCTTTTTTTCATGATTAAATATATAAATGCGAATATATAACGAGAAAAAATGCATAAATTATCATTATAGTTTTCAAACTGATTCATAAACAAGTCCAATTTTTGATGTATAAGTTAAAAATTGTGACTGGTACTCAACTTGATCCGCGAAAGTTAATTTTTTTTCTTGGTTGGTATCATTACCATATGAATCGATTCAATTGTTTTTCCTGAAGTAAAGACAAAGGATCTTCAACCCTTTCTTTTATCTTTATTTGTTTGAAAAGCGAACAAGTGATTCTCTGGAAGTTAATTCATTTGATATTCAGAACCTGTCTTCCATTATCACTTTTTGAATATTTATACTGTTATAAAATTAAAGTTGCCTTATCAGCATGAGAAAGCCACGGGGTGTTGACAGCTCTCGCAAACTCACTTCTTCTGCGAAAAGAAGAAACCGATCTCTTGCTCAAAGAAGAAATAGGTAAATAAGTATTATTAAATGAAGTATTATTAAATAAATAAAGGGTGGCATCTCATAAGGGATTAACTCACATTTGACAAAAAATGATATTATTAGCTACAAAATTCTTAATAATTCTATTACATATCTTCACTAAAGGATGTGTTTATAACTCGTTTTCTTCGAAATTCCCATAGAAACCTTAATTCCACAAGGGCATAACTCGCAATAAATGGGATGATCTCTCACTGACTATTGCGCATTTTACCAATTCTTACTCTCTTTTCAGGAACCAAAAATGTGCAAAACCATTTCTCATTTTTTTCTTTACATAAACAATAAATTTTTAATCAACGTCCAGAGTAAAAAAATAACGCGTATAGCTTTCTATTTCCTATAATTTCTCAGAACGATGGTTTACTTTGTCTAGTCCATTTTTTTAGCCTTTTTTCAGCACTAAAATATCCTCGGAGTGGATTTTACAAAACGTTTTTTATCTCTTCTGAAAAATTTGAGAAATGTGAGTTAATCCTTTATAATAAATAAATAAAAACATCGAAGTTTCACTTACCGATAACGATGAAACTTCGCTATGTTCTAAAGGACAAAAACATAAGAGACACGTCTTATTATTATATGCCGATAAAATTTTTGAAGGGGTTAAAACCACCCCCCCCCCCCCAAAGTTCACCTACAAAAAAATTTTTCCACCATATCTCTATTTCTATCTGTATTTCTATTTCTAATAATCGTCGAATATTTATAAAAATAATTTCAATTTGAAGAAAATAAAGTTCTGAAGTTGATTCGTTTTTTTATTTCTTACAAAAATGCATTTGAAGAGGGTAAACTACCCCTTCTTAGTATTTTTTTTTCTTTGAAAAATTTACTGTACATAAAATTAAAGTATGTATATATGTATATTTTTTAAGTGTAAATAATTTTTCATTTTAGTATAAACACAAATAGAGTGCTTATCATAGCTTGGGGGCTCTATACAATGTGTTCGTATGTGTCAACGATCTAATTTTAAGTGTCACTAACCAATTTTGATTAAATTTCGCTGTTGTACTGGATAAGAAATATGATATACGTACATTTTTTTATCTGCCGAAAAAAATACTTTGAAGGGAAACCTTCTCCAAAGTTCTTCCCCTCAAAGCTATTTCTGTTTTTATGCAAAAATTTTTTAAAACCAATTAGAGCATTTGTATCTCCGTTGGGTGCATCCCATATTTTTTATAAGAGTAAAAAGGCTTTTTCTTAACTTTTTTCTTTACAAAAATTCGAAAAATAATCAAAAATGTACACAAATGATTAAAAAATGCATTTTAAAAGGCTAAAATACCCTTATTAGTCTTCAATTTTCGTTGAAAAAATATTTGTACAGTAAAGTAGCATAAGTAACAATTATTAATGCACTCCAAATAATAATCTTTTTAATAATTTAAATAATGATTAATAAATATACCTTATTCATTTCATAGAATTAAATTCGGTGCTTTAATTTTATCATGCATAACAGCATTATAAATATGTATATGTCAGCAGATGGTTAATGAACAAATATTTTTTTAAGGGATAAGGGATAGTTTACCCTCTCGGAATGCATTTATCTGAAAAATAACGAAACACATCAATCAACTTCAGAATCTTATTTTCTTTACATTTATTTTCATAAATATTTTACGGTTCTTAGAAGTTTTGTAGAGAAAGAAGTTTAAAAAAAAATTTACTCTTACAAAAAATGAGGGATGCAACCCTCGGATATGCAAATGCTAAATTTGATATCATCTTTCAATAACAAACAATCTCCAATTGGTTAAAAAAAAATTGTACAGAAACAGAGTAACCCTGAACAAAAATCTTAATGGGTGTGAACTTTTTCCGGGGGGGGGGGGGGGGGATTTTCTTGTCCTCCACAACATACCGAAATTTCATTGAAATCAGTGAGGGACTTTTCCATATGTTTCCTTGTCAGTGAAATTCAAAAAATGGGACAAAATTTCCATGCTTTCATTGCTTTCTCGATGTATTTTGGACTTAATTTGTTTCACGCGTGTAATATGGAGGTTTTTTTTTTAAAATATGTAGATTGCAAGATAATGCCACCGAAGATCAAGATCAGGCAACTAAGGCAGTTAAAACATTGAATGGCGTAAATATTCCAAACTCTGTAATTTATTTAAGACGTTCTGATCCTGCTCAGAGGGAAATCGGTAAAGTAGGCAAACTTTCCAAAGTTGAAGGACAAACTACCCGCAGCTTTGTAAGTAGCAATGTAATTATAACAAGAGGGACATTTTCACAATCCGATAGACGATTTCCATCTATCAGTGTAGGAATTCAGTGCACGGCAATGGCTGCTGCGGCAATAGTTGCGAGTAAAATCATACATCCAAATCAATGGTCATCTAATATTGTTGATTGCGTTGTAATTGACGGTGATAAGTTGTACAGGGATAGCTTACAATTTCGTCCTCCCGTATCAAACGGCGAAATAGGGAATATTCAATATCTCACGTCGGTTGAAATTATGAGGAATGCTACAGTATTTTCAACCGAATGTTTGATAAATGTAGGAGAAGATTGTTTCAATCATTTAGAAAATGATAATTCGGAATCACTTCTTCCTAATTTGCAGAACAGACTGAATGATTTATTAGTACGTGACATTTCGTTAATTCTGACAAGCAACGGGTTGTCTATTGCTCTTTTCAGAATGGACCAGACAATTTGGATGTTTGATTCCCACAGTAGGAATGCTGCGGGCATACGTTCACCAAATGGAACCGCTTGTTTAATGGGGTTTTCAAGCATTGAGTCCCTATTAGAAGTTGTGAGAAAAAACATAACCATTCAGCAAGGATCGGATAACATGTATATGCTAACAGAAGTTACAGTGACTTTGGCTATACAAAATCCACCAATTGAAGGTAATTCTCAAACGGAGAATTATCCTCAATTGATGGATTGTGAGGACACCACAAATTTTGCGAATGCGTCACCCGTTTTAGACAATAGGTTCTTAGATGACGAGGATTTCATTTCATCACTTGATCCTTATCAACATTTTGATAACATAGATAAATCAATGTTAACGGAATGTGAATCTCGATCTGCAATTGAGAGTAGAAATCCTAGCCAAAGAACTCAGGAACCTGTGTCATATGCTGAAAATGAGGATTCTTCCGAAAATGAAGATAAACGTAATGAAACCGGTGAAGCAGATGATGTTTCTGAAGGTGATGAAATGAATATCGAAAGTAGTAGTGAGGAAAGTTTGAGTGAAACAGATGATACATGGTTCAGTAACGATGATATCTCCATTTTCACAAAAGAAAACACAAATGATGTGAAGAATATAGGGATAAAATTCGTTGATGTAGTGTACTTTTCTCTACAAATGTAAATAATGTGTAAAGAACACAACGAAACTTGTTCCTTGAGTCTTGATATTATTTCTTATCGAAATCGTGGATTGAACAGCGAATACACGTACTTTTGTAAGGAATGCGCCTTCCAACGTGTACTACATAATGCACCTCTCGAAGGTGACATTCTTGATTTGAATGGAGCGGCTGTACTTGGATGTGTGGAAGCAGGAATTGGTTTCAGTCAATTGGAACAATTACTGGCTCCAATGAATGTTAAATGTATGTCAAAGGATGTGTATGATACGAACCGTGATAACGTGTCCACCAAATTGTTGACGCAAGTGGAACTTGTAGAAACAGAAGCTGCGGATGCAGAAAAGTTGTTAAGCATACAAAAAAAAGACATTTCGATCACCGGGATTGCGCGAATTCCAATAATGGCGGACGGCAGTTGGATGACAAGATCGTACAAAAAAGTTTTCAAATCACGATCGGGAATGGCAGCCGCTGTAGCTTATCGTACTAAAAAAGTTGTTTTGCATGAAACAAGAAATCAGCAATGCGTCCTTGTGATTGGGCAGAAGCAAGGGGTACAATTCCCAAAGATCATAAATGTCATAAAAATTACGCACCTAATCTAAGTTCTAATAGTATGGAAAGTGACATTGTAGTAAATATGTTCAAAACTTCAGTGTCTACGCGAGATGTAATTTTTAATGTGTTGACAGCAGATGGTGACAGCAGTACTTATAATAAAATAAAAAATGCTAGACCATATAAGCACGACGATGTAGAGGTTAAGAAAGTTTTATGTGAGAACCATTCACTACGGTCCACTTGTAATTCTATTTTTCAGGTATCGGAAAAGAAATGTCCATTACCGATACCTGGAAAAATTAGAAAAGCTGTGCGCAATTGTGGTGCGAGATTAACAAGAGATGTTAGAAAAGCCAGAAATTATAGAGTAGGTGAGAGAAAAACCTAGCAAGAAACAAAAGAAAATTTGAAAAAAGACATCGTGAATATTCCTATTCATTTATTTGGTGAGCACAAGGAATGCGCAGCACTTGGATATTTTTGCGATGGAGTGCGAAAATCTGGCTAGGAAAATATAGTTTCGGAGTTGCATAAATTCGGAATGTATGACGATATTATGGAAGTGATGCATCGTCTCAATCGAGATGTAGATAGTTTGGTGTACGGTGTTACAAGTAACAACGTGGAAAGCTTGAATTCATTAATAGCCAAGCGAATAATATCCAAGCGTGTCAATCTTGGAAAGAGGAACGAATATGATGCTCGTGTTGCTGCTGCAATAATAAACTTTAATACTCATAGAGTTGTCAGCAGATATTACGAATTTGTGAGTAAAGAGCCACCACTGATTGTAAAGCAGATGGAGGTACGCAATTACAAAGCAAACAAAAAGCAGCAAAAGAGAAAACGAAGATTAAGAGAAAGTGGTGCAGAATATGAAAAGCACAAAAAAAGAAAGCTCAATGCTGATACGGACTACGGATCTCAGTGCGAAAAACCTGATATGGATCCAGAAACTTATGAAGCAGAACTGAAGAGACTTTACGAAAAATTGGACAACTACATAGCGAATCGAAATGCAATTGAAAGACAAACTATTAAGCAAGCTGATAGTCCTTTATGGATAACATCAAGGCGTTGGCTTTTAACAGCGTCTTGGTTTGGAAAAGTGTGTACGATGAAAGAGGAAACGTCTTGTGCCTCAACGGTTAAAAATATAACTCGGCCTAATGAAAGGCTCAATCTTCAACCTGCCATTGTGTATGGGTGAGAACATGAAGCAGAAGCTCGACGACAGTTGGAAATGGATCGAAATGTTAATGTCGAACTTTCTGGTTTGTTCGTCCACAACAATATTCGTGGATTAGGAGCAACACCAGACGGTCTCATTGATAATGATGGAATTGTCGAAATCAAATGTCCCTATGGAGCTGCAGAGGAAACTCCAGAAGAAGCATATGCGCGGAAAGCGCACAATGTGTACGGTGTGTTTAGGGATGAAAGAATGATGGAGATGTCTGTGAAACACCTCCACTACTACCAAGTGCAAGGGCAGCTGGAAATAGCAGACAGAAATTACTGCTTGTATATGCTGTGGACCACAAAGGGCTATAAAATAGTAAAAGTATTGAGAGATAGCACTTTCTGGAAGGTACACATGGAACCTCTCCTTGTAAGGTTTTATAAGGATTGCTTGACACCCGAGTCAGTGGATAGCTGATTAGAACGAGGCCTACATATAAGGGAACCCTCTTACCGAAAATCAAGACAGAGAAAATAATTTATAAAATATAAGTAGTCCGAACACTGCCAGATACAATACCACCTAATTGGAAAAAGAAATTTATTAATTGCAAATATATTGACTATTTTGCAAAACGTGAAATATCGACCTTTCGTAGGCCTCGGACTACAGTGTTACAAAATTGAAATTGACTAAGATAAGAAGGAAGACAATTACAAAACCCTGCTGTATACGATGAAGATGAAAGTGTGAAAGAAATTGAAATGATAAACTCAGACCGAACTCGTTCGGGATGGATCGTAATTTCAACAGAGGTTGTTTTTGCTACAAAGTTTATTCGAGCTGCACGACCTAGCGAGTTTAATCATTTTAATTTCTTCACATTCAAAATTGACGTTCAGTTACTTTTGTCATTGTCTGCTTTCTCATGTCGAAGGAAAAAATAAAAATGTAAGGATCTTTTATCTAATCTAAATATAAATACAATTATTTCATAATAGAGACGACCCTAAAATTATGCGGAGTCCATATTGGATTCACTTTGTGGCAAAACTGTTCACCTCGGTTGAAATTACGATCCGCAGTAAGCGAAATGTGATTACCATTCCGTATACAGCGTAAGAAAAATAAGTTCTGCAATGATGTGACACTAACAGCTTTAAATTTTGTATCAATCAAAATTTTTCTAAATATTTATTTCCCTAATAGCTAAAAAAACAGTTACATATGTATATAAGTCAAAATATGCGTCACATCGTTGAGTCATTCAGTGAACTTATTGAAAAAATGTTGCCCCACTTTTGTCGATGAAAGCTCAAAGATTTCATATAGCAATGTTTTAACGATGAATATTACAAGAATAGTTGCACCAGGTTTGAGCTATCATCGAACAATAGTATGGAGTGAGCAACAAGTGACCACGTGCGAATCGCCTCTGTCTCCGATGAGTACGGAGAGTCACAATTTCATATATCTATGCAACATTTTGGAATTATACGTATAACAATCTTTTTGTTTCCCAGAATGGTGAAAGTTCAATTTCTAATTCTTACAGAAAAATTTTGATAAGTTACATTACATTGGTAATATGAAATGCCATAAGCCATAAGAGTCAGAATGTCTTTGGAATAAATGATAAAAAATTTGTCTTGAAAACTGACTCGATAGTAATGTGAAAAAAGACAAATTTGAAATCGTTTTCATAATGACCAGCGGCCACTATTGAGTCTGATCATCTTGAGCCTGTGAATTCCAACTCGAATTCAGGTTTGAAATGAAGCTATAAGAGTCAGAATGTCTTTGGAATAAATGATAAGAAATTTGTCTTGAAAACTGACTCTCGATAGTAATGTGAAAAAAGACAAATTTGAAATCGTTTTCATAATGACCAGCGGCCACTATTGAGTCTGATCGTCTTGAGCCTGTGAATTCCAACTCGAATTCAGGTTTGGAATGAAGCCATAAGAGTCAGAATGTCTTTAAAATAAATGATAAAAAATTTGTCTTGAAAACTGACACTCGATAGTAATGTGAAAAAAGACAAATTTGAAATCGTTTTCATAAT
>CAKNXH010063941.1:45365-61799 GCA_932178445.1 Andricus quercusramuli | reverse complement strand
TGTGTGTGTGTGTGTGTGTGTGTGTGTGTGTGTGTGTGTGTGTGTGTCATGGCAGGGTTCCTCTGGGAGCAACTGTGTATTCAGGACATGTAGCGCCCCAAGGATGACAGCTCTCTGAATCTATCTCGCAAGTTCCTTGGCATGTTTTTGGCACGCGAGTATGTTTTTGAGGTTACGAACCAGCCATAGCTTCGCATCTCCGAGTGCATCGATCACAAAGACAATCATTTTAACCCAATATACAGTGAACATGTATGCCAGTTCCCTTCTAAGGTCTCGGTACCTCTCCTACTTTTCCTTCTCCTTGACTGTGATGTTGTATTATTTGTATTTGTATTTTGTATTTATTAAAGAAAAGTCCCTAGGGTTAAAGAGCCCTCTAAGGTACAGGATAATACAAGGACATTACAAATTTGTGCAAGCACTGATTGGTAGAATACTTTATCAACCTTATAATTAAATCTATAAACCAATTAGAATAAATATATAAAGTCGACCTCAGAATACGTATCAAATTAGGTATGAGATTTATGCATAGTAATTAACATTAAGTGAATAATTAGTAGCTCTTGTACATGTCAAGGTAGAAATAAAGAGGGACAAACTGTGTGTATAATAAATAAAAATTTACAAAAGTTGATAACAAAAGGGAATTAAAGATGAAACGTTCGAGAATTAAATATGAAAGTTTACCAGTGAGTAACTTCAAGATTTGGGTTAAGGGGTATCCTACAAATATTTGAAGAAGCGATTTTTGAAATGATACAGGGAAGGTGCATTTCCTATATTGTATGGTACTTCATTCTCTGCTCTGTTCTGAAAAAGAGTGTAGAGCAAATTACCCATTAAGAATTGTCTTCTCTTGGCAACATTAAGCAGACCAGCCTGAACTCTGTATGGAGTTATGTGTTCGTATTTAGGTAAATTGTAGTTAAAACGGACACAGGCATTTAACGCACGCTCGGGCTTTAAATTTAAATCTTCGCTCAAATAATCATATACTAAACAACCGCAGTCAAAATGGGCTGAAGATTAGACTCTTAACCAAAAGTATCCGAGTGGAGGTAGGTAAAGAGTCCTTATGCTCCTATATAGTTGTTGTAGAATTCTATATGTTTACCTGGAGATGCCCTGTACATGCTGCTTCCGGGAAGAGGTACGGTTATGGAAATATCCCATATTTTTAACCACTTCCGAAAAAGGGATAGTGAGATTCTCGATACAAAGGGGTGGAAATGATACCAGAGATTCAAGCGACGGAGATGAAGTAGATCCAACAACGATTGCCTGAGTTTTGCCCGGGTTAAGAGTAAATCTATTCTTCCAGGCCCAGAGAATAACGCAATCGATATCCTCCTGGACTAGAACAAGTAATCTACTTAGTCAAGAAATTGGTCCCGATAAGTAAATTTTGAAATCTTCAGCATATTTGTGGTAGCTGTAATGTTGGAGTTCACTTCCAAGGCCAGAGGTGAACAAATTGAAGAGGAGGAATGCCAGAATGGAGCCCTGAGGAACCCCACTCTGGACCTCTCACCAGTCAGAAATCTCGACGAAAGTGGGCCTGGTAAGGAGTATCATCGTTAGGGGGGAATATTTCGGGGGTTAATATGGATATTCAAGGGTTTTTCATACCTAAGAGGTTGATAACGGCCTGTGGGAAAAGTGCAACGAAAGTTGGGGAGGGGGTTCTAAAATCTCTATTTATATAATCCCAATTACGAGGGAGGTTATCTCTATTAGTAAAAGTACCTCCTGATTTTTGAAGCTCATCTCTTAAGAACTATGGTGGTTAATACGATTTTTATAGTAATAATCTCGCTGAACAGACTATCTATCGCGGCGACTATTTCTATTATCATTATACACGTAATCATTACGATCAAATTGAACACGGCGGCAATCATCTCTACCATGACCCCAATCTTCGATAAGATTGTTCCTGTGGTCATAGTACCTACGATAATCGAAACCCTGTTGATAATCGTTATGATGAGCCGCTCTAAAATCGCAAGGATGATCACTATTTATATTTTTATAGTCATTACGATTATTCTTTATAAAAGTCAGCACGCTCCCTACTCTCAGTTCTGCCAACTTCTTTAAATCGGGGTGGATAAAGCCTGGGGTGACCCAAATGACGCTCACCTCTACCATCAGGGTAATCATAATGGCTATGATGATCATCACAATCCAGATAATAAGTACGACTATCATAATCAACATAACGGTCATCATATCTATTCTCATGTCCTTGAAATTGTTTATTTTCCTGATAATATTTAGATATTGTGCCTTTTTTTTTATAGATTTGACCAGATTGTTTTGACGAAAAAACGAGGGTTAATTTGAACTTATGAGTTTTCAGCTATTTGGACCGAATTATCTAATCGCGTGGTATTCTGTAAGGGGAAGTCCTTATTCTGATTTTTATGTGCTAAACGCTCTGACCCTTTTCATTTTAACGGATTATCTTGGACTTTATTCGTTTCAATCGACTCTACTATTGGATCTCTATTTTCGGCATTTTCTGCGGAATCGAAAATGGGTTCGTACGGGTTGACTTCCACAATTTCATCAGAGGAAACTACTTCGCAAGTATTCACGAATTCTTGCGCAGGATCGACTTCGCCTCTTGCAGCGCGTTCTAATTTCAAAAGTCATGCACGCAA
This sequence comes from Andricus quercusramuli, assembly GCA_932178445.1. Classification (NCBI taxonomy): domain Eukaryota; kingdom Metazoa; phylum Arthropoda; class Insecta; order Hymenoptera; family Cynipidae; genus Andricus; species Andricus quercusramuli. The sequence continues at coordinate 59,127 of CAKNXH010063941.1, read as the reverse complement.
AACGAGGTTCGCTGCGTTACTAGAAAATTCACGATCCATTATTCGATCTCGAGGTCTTCTCTGTTTAGTGACAAGATCCAAGTGTCTTCATTGTTGTCTTTGTCAGCCATGGTCACGCGTGAGGAAAGTAAACACGACTCTACAATCCGGTATATTGACTCACGCTAACAATAGAATTGGGAAGTGAAAGGTAGATAACGATTTCGGCGAATACATCCAATCTACAAAATGTTGATGGTACAATTTTGGAGAGTTTAAAGAACTTAGCGATTCCAATCTTATAGAATTTTATTTTCTCGAAATTTTTGGGGAATTCTGGTAAATTTTTCCGTTTTAACGGAAAGGGTAACTTTAACTCATTTTTAAAACATTTATGAGTCCGAAGGGTCTTGAATTTTTCCTACTGATTTTTTTTTTAAACTCAATGTGATTTAATAGATTCCTTTTTCTTTTTCAAATATAAATAATATTTTTTAACTAATTTTATTTTAGCAGCATTCAACTTCAGCAGCATACTTCGATATTGATTCCATTACCATAATATAAATAATAATCTCCTTTCCAAATTTCCAGGGCGCCAGACCTTTCTTGGGTCAGTTTCTCAAAAATATCGAAATACACAACAACAGCAAAATTCCACTTCAAAATTATATCCAGTGACTCAACTTAAATTCAAAAACTCAAAGCACGATGTACCGGCTCAAGTTCCGACTAACTCAACTTCCAGAAATTGGCAGAGGGGCTAGTTCAAAAGAAATAGGTTTCTAATCCTATAAATTACTACAAATCAACCATAATGAATGACAATTACCATTTATTCAGAAATCATATCAAATGGTATTAGTACGGATATATATTAGTGGTAGTTCTTTGGATTGTCTATAATGTAATTGATAACATTCTAAGGATTTTAGCCTAGACAATTCTCATAATTATAAATAACTTAAATAAATGCTCTTTTCGTTCTATGTTTTGAAAAAAACTCTGTTTTTGCCTTAAATGGGGGAGGGGAGCGAGTCACAAAAACTCGATAATACCGGTAACGCTAGGTTGGCGTTCAACAAAGGGGACTCAAAATCAATTATCATTCTGGAGGTAACGCTATAAATTCGGGAAAAAGGGTAGCGCTATATTGAAATTCAACAAAGGGAACTCAAATTGGATTTACCATTCAGAGGTAACGCTAGAAATGCAAGGAAACGCCATAATATTTTGGATTCGCGAAATTTTAGTAAAACAACGAGTGCAACAGAAATCTGGTCGGGAAAGTCGGGATTCCCAATAATTTTCCACATTTTTTGAATGATAAAAGAAAATTGGTGACACAATATTTATTTGCAGATGAATGACGGTGACGCCAGGGGTAGTTTCATAACAATTAGAGGGGTGGGGGGGCTCAATAAAATGGAAATCTCAACATAATTTATCTTATGAAAACTCCATGTCCACGTGTAAAGCTCAATATTCTAATTTTAACTCGCTTTCTTGGCGGAAAATTTCAGAACTCGCTTTCTTGGCGAAAATTTACTGAACATCGTCAAAAAAAAAATTCAGAATTACAAATGTTTCAAATGCCATAAGGACCAAAAAAAGCTAAGTAGAACGCGGGCACGTGGAAATTCTGCAAGAAAATCTAAAGCAAAAGGACTCACCTACTGTTTCGCCGTAAAATAGATTTTGTGACGAATGATTAGCTTCCTCGGAGCCAAGGCTCCTAGGTATGACTTCCAGGTGATTCTCCACGATGAGCACTTAAAATTTAGACATACTCAAGCAACGAAATATTTTCGATGGGGTTACAAGGCTTAAAAGAGAGCGAGTCAGCGCGTCGCTTGAAGATATCGTGTCTGAATATCGAGCGACTGCGTGCGCCACATTTAATCCTGATACGCATTGTAGTGTATGTGGGTAAGTGAGGATGTGTGTGTCTGTGAGAGCGGACCAGCCAGCGAATGATCCGTTCATCGATACAAGTCCAGCCGCGTGTACGTTTCCGTGAGTAATCAAATAAACAGGTAATAAGTGACATTTTCGGTAGTTCTCACTCAAGTTCCTACTTCCTCTTTAATATATAAAATAATAATGGGATATTGCAAGCATAGTCTTAATTGCGGAGTGACGACAGGGAGGTAGTATCATGAAATTCTGTGTAGACTTACAACAATTCGGAGTCCCTTAATTTTTTTTAAATTGCATATTTCGTAGTCGTAGAGATGTTGGATCGTCGCCTTTCTTCTCCTGGAGTACTCGCGGGCATGACCTAACTCACAAAACAATCCCCTGCAAATTGCTGGATTATATCTGGAGTCAAACACAAGCCGAGCACGTCATCCTGGCCTGAGCTACAGAAGTCCCATCTTAACGGATGAAATTGGTGAACGAAGCCTTCTCGAAGAGAGGCAAAACTGGATTCCACGCCAGGTGGATGAGTCTTGTAAATGTTACTGAAGCTTTTCTGGGGCAATTCAGGAACTCTGAGGCATTCTAGTGTTGAAACTCCTTCCCGAGGTTCGACACTATTTAATGTTGGCAAACTTTGATGGAAAGGGCGCGAGATTTTGAATATCCCCTGTCGCAGTATGAGCAGAATGGCAAGCTGACCGATCGTCCTGATGTCCTCTTCTTATCGTTGATGTCCCCGGAAATTATGTGTCCATGACGCCAAGACTCCGACGGAATTATGTACGTATAAAAGAGAAACACTGCGAATCATCCATAGATATATTCTAGCATAATTTAAATCAGTCATGGAGTACCGTGTGACCCCTGAGCTCAAATCATAAAATAAGATTTGCTTCTGGTCAGAGAACTGCCAATTGTGAGTTGCCAAATAATTTGCAACGTCACAACATCTAGTAATATTTTTTCCCAATCATACATCATTAGATGTCGTGGAATGTATGTTCATCAATTTTAGAGAGATTCCGTACCAGTCTTCAAGTTGGTTTTGAATTTAGGTTGTAGGAAAATTTAAAGTTAATGTTAAATTAAGTCGTGGTTAGAGAGAAAAGGAATAGTATGTTGTTCGCGGGAGACAACCTGATCAATATCGTCTACAATCATTAAGTAAATACGAGCACTGAAACGATCAATATGGTTAGTGGAATCATGAGGTACAATCGTGAGTCCAGAAGAGACACCAAAGATGTTAGATATTTAGAATGAGTAAAAGTGAGATTTAAGTTAGTGTTAAAATCTCCAGTAAGGGTAATGCTATTAAAGTTAGGAATAAGTGAGAAAATGACCGATTGAATACTCTGTGCCATAGGAGGCATTAGGTGGTTTATAAACTACTCCCACTAAAACACTATCAGAAGTTGACTGAACTTCAACAAAGAGAAATTCGATCGTGAGGTAAGTAGCTACTGGAATTTCACCAACCACAGTCTCACTCAAACTATCTTGCAGAAAAAGACAAATTCCACGACTCCTTTTGTTGTCTCTATCTCTTCGAAAGAGCGAATAGTTGTTATTTTTAACGAGGCTAGAGGGTATATTTGAAGTTAACCAGGACTCAGAAACAGCTATTATATGGTAGGAATATGTACTGAAAAAATGCTTGAATTCTAGGAATTGTTTCAAGAGAGACTGGGCGTTCACATGACAAAAGCTTAAGGGGATTTAACAGCGTTATAAAATGGATTGGCAGTTTCCGGCCGCACGGTTGAATATTTTGCATACCTCATCTAAAGATTGGTCTCTTTTGTTGCGAAGTCTTGCTTTTTAAGAAAATGTTTATATTTGACGTTATGAACAAAAAGAAAAGAACAATAGAAAAAAATGCAGTGACGCTCAGTACTAACTGAGTGTGTATTTTCGAGGCCTAGGCAATCGACATCCGTCAAATTTAGGAGGCAGACTCCCTGTAGCGCGAGCGGAGACTCTGGAGCGCGTCGAATTACCCGAAACGAATCACCCTCCTATTGTTATGAAATGCAGGCCGGTTCGAAAAACTGAAGTTATGAAAGCATCGCGTGATTCAATTTTGATTAGGAGAAATAGTTTCTTCATATAATTTCAAGAATGTGAAAAAAAGATTCATGAAAATCGGTTAATATTTGCAGTAATAATAGAAATGTTGAAGTGCACACGACAGTATGCAAAGGTACACCGCACTATCATTTTTTTCGTTCAAAAGGTCTACAGCCTTCAATTTTCCCGCAATCCGCAATTCTTTTTTTTTTTTAATTGAAGAGCGCTAAATTTTCAAGAGCACCTTAGTCAGAGACTGTTGCATTTTCATTTTTTTATTTATTATATGTTTACTCGAAGTATGAGAAAATCGGGATTTTCCACAAAACCATTATTTACTCTTCAATAGCGGTTTGCATGTAATAAAAATCATCTTAAATCAACGCAAGAGTACTCCCAGAATGCAAATAATTTGATTATGGTCTGTTTTAATTGTTATAAACAAATTACATTAACAAACAGCCACATGGTATAATTTTTGTTGTGAAAATTTGTTTTCAGAGGAATATGCTTTAAATTATGGCGAGAGTGACTGTTAGTCACAATTTTTATGAAACACCAACAATTGTAAATGTTGTTAACAATTTTTTGCAAAAATTTGGAACTTGTTTCTTCCTTTATGATCTGAAATTATGCAGATATTCGGAAAAGTGATCCATGTTTGATTATGTGTGTTGAAATATAACAATTGTAGATTTTGTAAAGAAATTAATAAGTAAAGATGAAACTTTTTCCTGGAAAATAATTTTTTTCGCACTGAAACTGCTTCAAATGCTTGTGAGAGAGATTATCTCAATTGACGCAAATATCCTGGAAAATAACATGGGTTTCATTATCTTTCTTAAAACACAACAAGTGTCAATCTCGTAAACAAATAGCACGTTGGCCTGGACAGATTTTTTTCACTCAAACTGTCTCAAGTTTGTGTGAGGAAGATTTGCAATAAATATTTTCATAAAAATAAACAATATACAATTGTTATAAAAAAATGTTGTAGCGACATCTCTAAAGAAGCGATTTTATCTAATTTGGACTCCTCTGAATCATTTAAGATAGTTAAGATATTATGGGAAATGATACATATGTCATTCTATTTGTTCAGTTAAGGCAGTGTATAGATGTCCGGTGCCGGACGCCAGTAGATTGCTGTGATTGGTTACACGGCAGTGGGCGGTGTCTGCCGGACAGCAGCATCGAGTGTACGGCATTTGACTTAGTACATTTCTTATTTTCTTATGACGTACGTGTTATATTGTCGCGAGTGTAGCCAGTGTTATCAACATTTCCTGTTACAACCAGTAGTTTTACTACAACTGTTTGCTGACAATGTAACCATTTTGTAAAAAGTCATCCTTTTTGGTTGAAAATTCAACTACTTTTTGAAAATTTGTCTGTTAAATTTAAAAATTAATCAAATTTAGTAGAAATTCCATCTTTATCGGATGAAAATGCAACTGTAGGTTTCAAAATTCAACAATTTTGTTAAAAAGTCATATTTTTTCGTTTGAAATTCAATTGTTTTGTTGAAACTTCATCTTTTTGGGTTGAAAGGGCAAGTATCTTCGTAGAAAGTTTTCTTATTTGAAACCCATATTTTTCTTCAAGGAATGAACGCAAATTGCTTGCAGTCAACTAAGATTAATTATTTAAACAACTTTCATAAACAAATTCAGAATTTGGATATTTGTTTAAGAATAGGCTCGATTTTTTTCTGAAATCAGTAAAGAATGAATTTCCAATAACTGTTTTCTACGATACATTGCACATTCAAAATAATTAATAATTATCAATTATTTAATAATTAATAATTATAAATTATTCATACACATATTCAGAGTGTGGCTGTGTTTCGAGGAATGTGCACAATTTGTTTACGGAGTCAAATAGGATTATATTTCCGATGACTTTTTACTATGTTTTGTAACTTTACAAGAATTATTAAATATTTAAACAATTTCAATAACAAAAATTGAGAGTTTCGCTTTTTTTAATGAATAGGCTCATTTTTTTACGAAATTAACTAAGAATATCTTTCCGATGACTTCTTTCTATAATGCTCTGCAAATTTCTGAGATTAATTAAATATTTAAACAATTTTCATGAACAAATTAAAAGTTTGGCTATTTTCCAAAGAATAGGTTCAATTTATTTTCGAAATCAATGAAGAATGCATTTTCAATATCTCTTTTCTACGATACTTTGCACTCTTACAATAATTATTAATTAATTCAACAATTTTCATAAAGATATCCAAAACTTGGCTATTTTTCAAGAAATTGGCACCATTTTTTCACAGAGTTTTTTTCAACGAATAGGCAACATTCTTTACAGAATTAAGTAAGATATCTTTCCGTTGCCTTTTTCTCATAATGCTCTGCAAATTTTCAAGAATGAATTATTATTATTTCTGAAGAATCTTTAGTGAGTTGTTTTGAAACAACTCCAGAATTTCCTTTTTATCGTTAAATGTCATTTACTATGATTTAAAAGAAATTTTTTCCCGAATCGTCTTCAGGAATTAATTTTGGCTTCCAAGCATCCTACAATCAGTTTCAAATACTATTCGAAAATAAATTGTGTAGTGAGTATTGAATTTCCATATTAGTTAAATATTTAATTGTTAATTGGATATATAAAAAGGCTTGGTTGGTGTTCGCGATTTTTATTCGTTGTAGATAACAATTATAATTTTAGATTTATTCTTTATCAATGACACGGCTTATTCTGTTCCTGAAAATATTCTTCACAATAAATACTCCACGATTAATACACTTCTAAAATTATAACTGACAATAGCTCCCACAAATGAAGAATTTTATATTCCAGTGTGCGAAAAAAGGTACACTTCTATTCTCCTCTGAAATTCTATACTTTACTTTGAGGTTATGCATTTTTTTCTTACGTTAGTAATAAAAGAATGATAAAGTAAATGTACAAGAAAAGATAAAATCGGAAACACCAAATAACTCATTTTCAATAAACAATCACATATTCAAGTGTGTAAAAAAGTTACACTTGTATTCTTCTTCCCAATTATATACAATTCGCTTCGAGGTTATGGCTCGTACACGTCTCAAGAAAACACAAGAAAATAAGAAATACACAAGTCGGATGCCGTACAGTATACACTGTACAGTGTACATCCTGTATATGCTGCAGTCCGGCAGACCCCGCCCACTGCCGTGTAACCAATCATAGCAATCTACCGGATATCAACCTGGCGTCCGGCACCGGACATCTATACACAGCCTTTTTTTAAATTGCAGGTGGATATAAATTGCAGGATGTACGTGTACGCGTGCGAGCAGCCTTCGGGCGCGGCAGTAACTGAATATTATTCGTTTTTCGCATATTTTTTAACACTGCGATGGTACATTGTGAAATTTATTTATTTTTTTTGATTATTCAAAATATTTATATCTTTAATCGTACTCACGTACCATTCTTCTCGTCATCAATTATTTTCAGACACGTGTGAAAATCAACTTTTCTCCATCGAAGTTCACGCAAAATGATGAAAAACACGCGAAAATAAATGACGTGAAGTCTTTGTTCCGTTACTTGAGTCCAAAAGGAAAAGAATTTTCTTATCATATTTTTAAGAATTACTCTTCAGATTTGATTTTGGCAGAAAATTCGGAACTGAGCTGTTCGAAAGTACTTGACTCAACAGAAGAAAACAAAATTTTATTCAACCGAAACAAACGTGGAAAAAACGCCGTGAAGAAAAAACCAGTGATAAAAACGCGTAATTCAAAAAGAGGGGTTCCAGTATTAAAAAATTCTTCTCAGAAATCGCCTCTGAAAAAATCGTGGCGCAGAAAAACCGAAATCGCAGCTACGAAAGAAATAGCGAACCATAATATATTATTTCTTGTGAGACACGTTACTAAAATACAATTTAAATGTTAAAAAGCGTATGGGACGAATTTGTTGAATGCTACACTGAAAAAATTTTGGGCAAGCAGCTGTCTTCTGAGTGAGAACGCAGCGCCACCACGGCGGTAGGTGTAGCGCCCATACCACATTTGAGGTAGCAATAGTGCCAAATGTGCGAGCAGATCCTTTCCCGCGTGTTGGGAGCGCTACAGTCCCACAAAAGAGAAAGCAATTGTCCCATGGGTCCAGGAATGTATTTTCGCGAAAAATTAAGCAGCAAAGCAAAGCAAAGGTCGCAGTTGAGTTTTTTGACCATGTAAACAATTAAGAACACCAGAAATCAATAACAGTCAATGCCTAAATACAAATATGATGAAAATAAATTATCTAAAAGAATTTTTACCGTAATGAAAAATGTTATAAACTAATAGACATCTATCGAATTTTTAGGAGATAAAATACTGGACAATGTTATTTAAAGTGAAAAGAATATTTAAACATAAAAATTCATGATTTTTATTAACAAATTATACAGATAATTGTTTATAGTCGTATCTTTTTAGGGCTGGAAACAATTTTTCTACTCAAAGTTTCTGGGAACGACTTTATGATTTTTTCAGCCTGAAAGTTTTATTATAAGTCAAGAATTAAATTTTTCATAACAAATTGTATGAACAATTGTTTATATTCGTCCATTGTTACAGGGAAAAATGTATTTTGTTTATCAAAAACATTCTGCGAATTACTTTATGATTTACTTGCCTCTTCTATAGAATGGTTTTTTTTTTATAAAACTTGCTGCGACTGATTTTATTCTGGAAATAATGTCATTAATTCTAATTGTTATCATTGAATGAAACACATAGACAGACAAATGTAAATATAAATAAAACATTCCTGAAACTTGTTCCAAAATCCGAAAAAAATAAGAGACATTTTTTTGTGGTTGATTCTCAAGCAATCTATTCAGATTATTACATTTTCAAAATAGCAAGAGATATAATCCAAACAACCATACGTTTCTAAAATAGCTCATATTTACAAACATACTTGGTACAGTATTCAAATAAAAATATACTTTTTTTTGACAAATTAAGGTAAAAGTTGTCTCTATTTAAAAATTCATTTGCGATCGAAATGAAATCTGATTTCTTACGAATAATTTTATGTACCGAAAACAAAGCTTAAAAAAAATCACGAGTCAAAATTAGATTTTTAAACAACCTCCCTTTGGGATCATTAGAGACAAATACATAACAAAAGAAAAAAGAAGGAGAAAAGAAAAGAGTCAATCAAAATTTAAAAAAACGAATATCCAACCAAATACTTGAATTTTCTTCCAAATGCATGAGTTTTTAACTAAAATGATGAACCGTCAACCAAAAAGTGATATTTTAATAAATCTGTTTGACGTTCAACTAAGTAGTATAATTTCAACCAAAAAAGATAAATACTAAACGAAAAATAAAACAGTTCCTATTTCGAGCATACAAGATTTTGATTTCAAATCAAAAACAATCAAATCCTCCACCAAAAAAGATTAACGATAACAAATATTAAGGCAGGGTTCTACTTTCTCCACGCGAAAAAAATGCGATTTTTTTGTAATTTTTTTTTAAAACATGAAGAAAGATATTGATGTAGGGTTTGTCGTGCCCAATAAATATACTCTTAAGTTACATTAAAAAATTTTCTTTAGCTTATTTTATGCGCTCTATATATAATTAAATGGCACTGACCTCAAAACCACGTTTTTACCGCTTGCTGAAAAAGTCTCCGAAACTACCGAATCGATTGGTCTGAAATTTATACCACATATTCTATACAAATACATCGACTGGTGGTAGCAGATTTTTTCATTTACATACAAAGAAAACAAAGTGGCGGCAATTTGAGGGAAAAAAATAAAAAATCTAATTTTTTTTCATTTTTTTTTGCAAAAAATAATAGTAAAAATAATTTTTTTTTATATAAACAGCTACCACCGGTTGATGTATATGTATAGCATATGTGGTATAAATTCCAGACCAATCGATTCGGTAGTTTCGCAGATTTTTTCAGCAAGCGGTAAAAACCTGATTTTGAGGCAAGTGCCATTTAAATATATATAGAACGCATAAAATAAGCTAAAGAAAATTTTTTAATTTAATTTAAGAGTATATTTATTAGGAACAACAAACCCTACATCAATATCTTTCTTCATGTTTTAAACAAAAATTACAAAAAAATCACATTTTTTTTCGCGCGGAGAAAGTAGAACCCTGCCTTAAGATGGAAGAAAAAGATAAAGATTAAAAATAATTTACAAAAGATTAACGTTTTCACACAAAAAATACGACATTTCTGCCTTATAGGTTACAGCTTGTAGGTTATGTGCAAGCGCCTGCTGACCAAGGCAGGCTTGTATATTGATACATTATTTCCATTTGAGGTTATTGCGTAAATGCGAGAAGTTATTCTTCTCTAACAAGTCATCCAAGATCAAAACTTTACTTGTAAAAATAAAATAAGCACGAATATATACGACAAACCGTTCGTCGGATGAAACGAACTCCGTGCGAAACTCGGGTTGGAAATGCTGTTCCCCCGCCTGAACGGAGAGTTACTGTACCAAAACTGTTGGGGCTAGAGCTGTTCCAATGTGGGCACACAGCGTCCCCAACAAGAGAGAGGATACGCACCAAGTTGCTGGCGAGCAGCACGCGACGCATTTGGTGTTGCAGCTCTATCACGTGGGCGGGCAGCTCGCCCAAAATTTTTTCAGTGTAGTAATCATTTGAAAAATGAGTATTATAATCTATTAGCGTCTATTATCAAATTAATTATTGTATAGAAAATCAGTGTTTTTCATCATTTTGCGTGAATTCCGATGGAAAAAAGTTGATTTTCACACGTGTCTGCAAATACTTGATGACGAGAACAATGGCACGTGAGTATGAATAAAGATATAAATATTTTGAATAATCAAATAATAAAATGTCGACTTTTGCCAGGTTAATGTAATGGTGTTTTTTATTTTTTAATTTGACACCTTTTTTTTTTCTTCCGCACACACAATCAAACATAATCACTTTTCCGAATATCTACATAATTGCAGATAATGAAGGAAGAAACAGATTCCAAATTTTTGCAAAAAAATTGTTTACAACATTTACAATTGTTGATGTTTCATAAAAATTGTGACCTAATATTCACTCTCGCCATAATTTAAAGCATATTCATCCGATGCAGCATCTTGGCAGGGAGTAATGTGGATGAAAAAACTGGAAGAATTAAGAGAAAGCAAGGGATCAGGTCAGAGCCAAACGGTTAATCCTGTTTAAAGGAAAGTAACCAGTAAACAATTTTAAATTCTTAATCGGTGAAAATGCATTTGATGGTAAGAGAAAACGGAAGCCCTGGAAGATCGCTCATTTTAGAAGTAAGAAGAATAGTATTAATAGTATTGTTATTATATAAGGCGAAGCGTTAGAATATAAGCAGCGGATAAGATAGACAAAGGATGAAGTGTAAATATGTGTACAGGGAGCGGAGGCCCTCAAACCCATAAAACGGAGAGATTAAATATACATACATACTACTGGAAATTATTTACAGATAGTTTCAGCACAGATATGAAACCTTTTTTGATAAATCTGAAAATTGAAAAAAATAGTAGGTTCTTCTGAAAAGTTAAACAAAAATGTAAAGTTGGATGTTAAATAAAAAGTAACCAAATTTATTATAAAAAATGCAAACACACAAATTTTCCAAAATGTCAAAAGCTTTAATTAAAAAATAAACGGTACTCAAAATTTGTAAATTTTCAAATTTTTGAAATGTAAATGAACTATGACTAAAACCTTAAATCGAAAATGAATTATTAAGCTTGTGCGTTAATAAATAGCCAAAATGTGATTTTTTTAAATTGCAAAATAGCGTCTTCTTTCAAGTAACAGTAATAAAACTTTTATTTCTCGCGCATTCCATAACAAAACTCTGGATTTCAATGAGCTAAACATTCCCAATCCAGAAAAGAACTTTTGTTCAATAATTAATTATGTACTGGAAATTATTTACAGATAATTTCAGCACAGATTTTTGATAAATCTTTCCGTTAACAAAATTAAGCCTGTTCGTTAATAAATAATCAAACTGTGCATTTTTTTTTAAATTGCCAAATAATAAAACTTTTATTTCTCGCGCATTCCATACCAAAATTCTGGATTTCAATGAGCTAAACATTCCCAACCCAGAAAAGAACTTTTGTTCAATAATCTGTTTATAACGTGATAAACAAATGATTATTGTGAATTTACAAAGTAGCATAGAAAAGAGTATTTGGAAAGGCATTTCAATTTGATTCCGTAAACAAATTGAGCCTATTCGTTGAAAAATGGCCAAACTAAAGATATTCTTAGATAATTATGTAAACAAATTGAGCCTTTTCGTTTAAAAATAGCCAAACTCTGTATTTGTTTATGAAAATTGTTTAAATAATTAATGATTGTTGTACATTTGCAAAGTATAATATCAAGCAGTCACCGGAAAAGCATTCTTAGTTGATTCCGTTAAAAAAAATAAACGTTTTCGTTGACAAATAACCAAACTCTGAATTTCCTTACAAAAATTGTTTAAATAAATAAATCATAATTCTTTGGATTTTGCAAAGAACTATAGAAAAGAGTCATCGTAAATATATTCTTAGTTAAATCTGTAAAGAAATTGAGCCTATTCATTGAAAAAGAAATTTATTATAAAAAAATCTTAGATTTAAGTAAATAATAATTCTTAGTAATTGGCGAAACATTATGAAAAAAACTCATCGAAAAGACATTCTTAGTTTCTTCCGTGAACAAATTAAGCCTATTCGTTGAAAAATAGTAAATTCTGAATTTCCTTACAAAAATTGTTTAAATCATAATTCTTGGCAATTTGCAAATCAACAAAGAAAAGAGTCATCGCAAACATTTCTCAGTCAATCTTATAAAAAAATTGAGCCTTTTTGTTGAAAAATGAACAAACTATGAATTTGCTTATAAAAAATTGTTTAAATAATACCTCTTGGGAATTTTAAAAATGCCATAGAAAAGAGTCATCGAAAAGATATTCTTAGTTATTTTTTTTAATTAAGCCTATTTGTTAAAAAATAGACAAACTCTGAACTGGTTTATAAAAATTTTTTAAACAATTATTAATTCTTGTAGATTTGCAATGTATCATATCAAATAGTCACTGAAAAAGCATTCTTAGTTTATTTTTTTAATTGAGCGTATTCGTTGAAAAATTAAAAAAACTCTTGAGTTTGTTTATAAAAATTGTTTAAATAATTAATAATGCTTCTAAATTTTCTAAGTTTCATATCAAACAGTCACCGAAAAAGCATTCTTAGTTTATTCCATAGAAAAAATTAAGCCTGTTCGTTAATAAATAACCAAAATTTTGTTTATAAGAATGGGTTAAATAATTAATAATGCTTCCAAATTTGTTAAGTTTCATATTAAACAGTCACCGGAAAAGCATTCTTAGTTTATTCCGTTTAAAAAATTAAGCCTGTTCGTTAATAAATAACTAAAATGTGATTTTTTTTTAAATTGCCAAATAGCATCTTCTCTTAAGTAACAGTAATACAGCTTTTATTTCTCGCACATTCCATACCAAAACTCTGGATTTCAATGAGCTACATTCCCAATCCAGAAAATAACTTTTGTTCAATAATTTGTTTATAACGTAATAAACAATTTTTGTAATCATTGATAACTATTGGAAATTATTTACAGATAGTTTCGGCACAGATATAAAAACTTTTTTTATCAATCTTTTCGTTAAAAAAATGAAGCCTGTTCGTTAATAAACAACCAAAATGTGATTTTTTTTTTAAATTGCCAAATAGCATCTTCTCTTAAGTAACAGTAATACAGCTTTTATTTCT
>CAKNXH010063941.1:0-45355 GCA_932178445.1 Andricus quercusramuli | reverse complement strand
CCAAATAGCATCTTCTCTTAAGTAACAGTAATACAGCTTTTATTTCTTGCACATTCCATACCAAAACTCTGCATTTCAATGAGCTAAACATTCCCAATCCAGAAAAGAACTATTGTTCAATAATTTGTTTATAACGTGATGAATAATTTTTTAATCATTCACTACTGGAAATTATTTACAGATAGTTTCAGCACAGATATAAAACCTTTTTTGATATATCTGAAAATTAAAAAAAATAGTAGGTACTTCTGAAAAGTTAAACAAAAATGTAAAGTTGGATTTTAAATAAAAAGTAACCAAATTTATCATAAAAAATGCAAACACACAAATTTTCCGAAATGTCAAAAGCTTTAATTAAAAAATAAACGGTACTCAAAATTTGGAAATTTTCAAATTTTTGAAATGTAAATGAACTATGACTAAAACCTTAAATCAAAAATGAATTATTAAGCTTGTGCGTTAATAAATAACCAAAATGTGATTTTTTTAAATTGCAAAATAGCGTCTTCTTTCAAGTAACAGTAATAAAACTTTTATTTCTCGCGCATTCCATACGAAAACTCTGGATTTCAATCAGCTAAACATTCCCAATCCAGAAAAGAACTTTTGTTCAATAATTAACTATGTACTGGAAACTATTTACAGATAATTTCAGCACAGTTTTTTAAATAAATATTTCCGTTAACAAAATTAAGCCAGTTCGTTAATAAATAACCAAACTGTGAATTTTTTTTATAATTGCCAAATAGCATCTTCTTCCGAGCAACAGTAATAAAACTTTTATTTCTCGCGCATTCCATACCAAAACTCTGGATTTCAATGAGCTAAACTTTCCCAACCCAGAAAAGAACTTTTGTTCAATAATCTGTTTATAACGTGATAAACAAATGATTATTGTGAATTTACAAAGTAGCATAGAAAAGAGTAATTAGAAAGGCAATTTAATTTGATTCCGTAAACAAATTGAGCCTATTCGTTTAAAAATAGCCAAAATCTGAATTTTTGTATAAAAATAGTTTGAATTATTAATATTGCTTCCAAATTTGCTAAGTTTCATATCAAACAGTTACCGGAAAAACCTTCTTAGTTTATTCCGTTGAAAAAATGAAGCCTGTTCGTTAATAAATAACAAAAATTTTGTTTATAAGAATGGGTTAAATAATTAATAATACTTCCAAATTTGCTAAGTTTCATATCAAAAAGTCACCGGAATCTTGAAAATTGTTTGAATAATTAATGATTCTTGTAAATTTGCAAAGTATCATATCAAATAGTCTCAAAATTTGCTAAGTTTCATATGAAACCGAGATGAAACAGTCACTGGAGAGGCATTCTTAGTTTATTCCGTTAAGAAAAATGAAGTCTGTTCGTTAATAAATAACCCAAGTGTGTTTTTTTTTAAATTGCCAAATAGTATCTTCTTTCAAGTAACAGTAATAAAACTTTTATTTCTTGCACATTCCATTAAAAAACTCTGCATTTCAATAAGCTAAACATTCCCAATCCAGAAAAGAACTTTTGTTCAATAATCTGCTTATAACGCAATGAACAATATTTTTATTAAAATGAAAATTAAAAAAAAATGCTACTTCTGAAAAATTAAACAAAAATGTAAAGCTGGTTTTTAGATGGAAAATTAAGAAAATTTATTATACAAAATGCAAACACACAAATTTTCCGAAATGTCAAAAGCTTTAATGAAAAAATGAACGCTACTCAAAATTTGGAAGTTTTCAAACATTTTGAAATGTAAATGAACTATGACTAAAACGTTAAATCGAAAATGAATTTTTGAAAATACGAATAAAATATAAAAAATGTCGAAGAAAAGCCTTCTTTCAAAAAAATGCGCCAAAGGAATCGATATATATATATATATATATATATATAATTTAAAAAAAAGTTGAACAACCACCGCAGGGTGCCACTAAGAGCAATTGCCATCTAAAAAGAAAATGTCAATAGCTCCCAGTAGAACCGCAGTAAAATACACCTATGGCCACGTCTCACATCCGTGAGATGGGTGGTCACAGGGCACGACGAAATCACAACGACAGGCCGGTGAAACCCTCGTGTGTCTTGAAGACACGAAGCGACCCAAGGATGACAGCTTTCTGCATTCATCTCGCAAGTGCCTTGGCATATTTTTGGCACGCGGGTATGGCTTTAAGGTTACGAACCAGTGATAATTTAGCACCTCCGAGAGCACCTATCACAAGGACAATTACTCGTACCGAATATTTTGGGTATAGTCGTTGCAGCTCTATTTTAAGGTCTTGATACCTCTCCTCTTTTTCTTTCTCCTTTGCTGTGATGTTGTATTCGGACGGAGCCGAGAATTCGATCACGAATATCGTTCGTTTCTCGAAGTCTTGGAGAACAATGTCAGGCCTCGAGTGCGCAACGGAGACTGCTGCCCGAAAATCGTAGTTCCAGAAAATTTGACACTTCTGGTTTTGGACAATTGATTCTATCTTCCTTGGAGCGTTCGTCAGGGCAGGGTCACGACCAACACCGTAAGAGCGACAAAAGTGGTAATAAATCACTCTTAGGGGCGCATTATAGCTATAGACATACGTCGTTCCTGTGTGGGTATGACACCCCGATAGTATGTGTTCTAGGTACTCAACGTGTGCATGGCACGCTCTGCACCTATCACTGGGAATTTCTTGACATAAAATGCGGTCTCGGTATGCTAAGGTGGAAATGACACCGTCCTGGCATGCGAAAATAAAACCCTCTGTACCTGAATTAAGGTCTGATGATTTGAGGAAAGCAAAAATTTGCTCCTTCGGCAAGGACTGTTTTTTTACATTTCTGTGAAAGTTTCCGTGCATTTTCTTGTCGAGTAGATGTTGGTGAAATTTTCCAACCTCTGCTTTCTTTACTTCGGCTTTTAGAAGCATCTAGATGGAGTAATGCACTTTCCTCACTTCTGATGTTAAAATTCAGGCCAAGGGTCTTGGATGCTTGTTCCGCAGTTTTGTAAAGGAACGCTCCTTCGCTAATCATCTCGTGGTTCCTGACCATCTTTGGAAGAGGATATTTGCCATTCGGAACGATGTAAGCTGCACTTAGAACAGTTCGGTTATGAAGACACTGGAGATTCAGAAGTCCGCTTCCGCCTTGACGGCGTGAAATGTATAATCGCGGAACTGACGAATTGATATGCAAGCTTTTGCAAGCTTATATATATATATATATATTATCGCCAGCAGATTCTGGAAAATAGAAGAGATAGCTTGATAATAAGAGGGAAAATATCGTATCGAAAGTCTGGCTATTTGAGTTTTCTTCCTTTAGGTGCTTTTTATGAAATAGTATATTACTTGACGAGGATCGAAAGGCAACGATTTCACATATGTTAAGTTAGCTGCCTGATTGAAGCGAGGGCTTATATCACACGAGTGAAATCGTTGCCTCGGCCCAAGTCATGCATACAATTTTTCATCATATCGATAATCGAAAAATCGCCTTGATACCATGGAAAATGCTAATTGGAAATCAGTGGGAAATAGCACGAAATTCGAATTTGAAAAACAAATAATGGGCAGTTTAAGGGGAACATTAGAAAGTGAATTAATTATATCGCAAGTTTTGCAAAAATAATAAGTGAGAAGAAAGAGGTCAGTTTATAATTTCTGTTTCTATATGCTTCGAGTTTTGTATCTTGCTAGCAGTTAGGTGACTTTTAGTAAGGATAATAGAACCCAATTCGTGTTTTTTTTTTTATTGAAAGTGAACTTTCAAATATGAATAAAGTACTTTCAAGTACATACACGTTAATATGCATCAAATAGATATAAGTACCCATGCTTTTTAAACTCTGAACTTCGTTTCCAGATTGACTAGATGACTTGAGATATTTCACATTTATGAAATAAATATATTTCAATTGTTTCTTTTCTCAAATTAAAAAATGATATTCCTTAAAGATGTATATTTAAAAGATATGTGAAACTATTTTTAATATCATTCTGCTAAACAGAATAAAATTCATAAAGTGCGTCGTTCTGAAGCTGTGTAAAAAATAAAAAATTATACATATTATTTAAATTGTTATGAAGAATTTTTGTATTGGCACTAGAGTCTTATTAATATATTTAAATACAAAAAGTGCATTTTATAAAAGTCAAATTGGCAAACGTTTCGGCCACGGATAGGGGCCCTCCTCAGTGCCCGATATTGAATTAGAAATAGGGTTTTTAAAAAACCAATAAGATTAAAATAAAATAAATCATGCATGAACGTAGTATTTTTGTAATTAAATATATGCATAAGACCCTAATGCCAATACAAATATTTTTCATAACAATTTAAATAATTGGGTTAATACACATAATTTGTTGAAATTTTCTTACAGCATTTATTTTTTACATTTTTAAGTACTAGGCGCTAAACAAATACATCTACATTTCAGTTTCTTAGAAAAAAAATCTTCAATTCTATAGAGCTGGACATACTTGAGAGATAGATGAATTTTTACTATGTTTTAAAAATAATCTTTGTGTTATTAAAGGATTTACATTGGCTTACGAGAAATGCCGACTATTCCGTATTCGAACCGAAAACTACTCTAACAAGCGTGGATTGTTTGTTGTTTTGCAAAGATTGCTCAGCGATATCTAAAACCTGCCTCAAAAAGCTCATCGCATAAATGCCAAAGAGATGCGCTGCAGTAATCAAATCCAAGGGATATGGTACAAAATACTGATTTCTTAGCCTTTTAGGCTTACATTTTTTTCAATTATTATATTTGCCGTGTGTTTTTTAGTATTGTTAATTGTTTTATCACATGCTTATATTTTTCAGACCAATAATAAAGTACTTTGAGCTTCGTGGAAATACTATTATTGGGTCTGTAGTCTTTATAGGACTATAACATGTGACATACTAGTAATAAATATTTATAATTCCATGCCATTTTACGTAACTTTATTCTCTGCATTCATTTTTTGTATGATTTCTATTGAAATGAATTAATTACGTGCCTGCAAAATATTTTTGAGTGCTACTGTAGTTGGGTGCATTTGAGAAGGTCCACATCTAGTTCGGTGCACTTAAAAGCGCTCAAACCTAAAGTCGGCGTCAAAAGTACGCGACCGTCACTTTGATCGCTTGCCGCTCGTTCTACAAAAATCACAGAAAATTTTGGCTGGGTGCACGTGAGAGCTTAAAGTCTCCCGAATTTAACGATATGTATAATGTTGGTCTAAAAAATTTCTTGCGAGAGCGCTGATGTAAAACGTTCCAAAAAACAGGGTTTTTGAGGCACTTTTTCTAAGCCTCAACTTTCGTGGCTTCCCAAAACGAGCTGACAGTCTTCAAAAATCTGAAAAAATTCATCATGTTACAAAACTGCACATTTTAAACCATAAAACAACTTCCTATCATTATTTCTTTCCAAGATGATATGTTTGCGGAAAATGGTCTGCAATTAGTAAACAATTTCATATTTCGAAATTTGGAAAACTGCTTTGCATTCTAGACACCTTAAGGAGGTTCTGTAAATTTTTTCAGATTTTTGAAGACTGTCAGCTCGTTTTGGGAAGCCACGAAAGTCGAGGCTTAGAAAAAGTGCCTCAAAAACCCTGTTTTTTGGAACGTTTTACATCAGCGCTCTCGCAAGAAATTTTTTAGACCAACATTATACATATCGTTAAATTCGGGAGACTTTGAGCTTTCACGGGCACCCAGCCAAAATTTTCTGTGATTTTTGTAGAACGAGCGACAAGCGATCAAAGTGAGGGTCGCGTACTTTTGAGGCCGACTTTAGTTAGGGGCATTTAGAAATGCCCACTACTAGGTGCAAACGGTTTAAACGCACATCGGTCGTTTTCGGGTTAGAAGCCTAAAATATATAAAACGACTCACTACTTTACCAAATTGCTGATTTTCGTAGTTTTCTGGATCGTTGATTTGTGTGAATTATTGACTTAAGGATTAGTCACGATTTGAGAGGAGAGTGTGCGGTTTACATTTATTTTATTCAATTTTTAGTGATTCGAAAAGCATTCGCTCATACGAAGAACGAATACCGCGCTTCGGATATTATTCTACTATTTAAATTATTATAAATCGGAGTTAAATTTAACTACTAATATTATCGTCAAGCGATAATGGACACACTTTTTGTTTTAAAACTTAAATTAACGTCAGACACCCGAACGGTGTTGTTCCGCGGCACTACTTCCAATAATTTTATAACCTGGCATTTGTGATTCCACTCATTTGTAGAAGTTGTTGAATTTAGGTTTTTGTAACTAATGACATTAATCAATATTAATACGATTTGGGAAGTTGGAATGTTATTGTTACACATTGGGATTCCAGTTATTGTTAATAACATATTAATTCCTATATTCATCATTATAGAATTTTTATTCTTAAGGTGTAAAATTTAGATCTCTAGGATTTTTTAGATTGAATTGTACCTTAATTAATTATTAGTTGACGCCAATATTGTTGCTGAATTTGGTAAAATGAGAGATACCGCAAATAGCATCGATTTGGAATAATGGTTTTTAAATTTGAGAAATGGTTCAAATATCGGTTTTCGTCAATATATCCTTTTAAAATTCCCGTTTTTCTCTTATTATTTGAATTAAGTTTAAATCATCTCTACTGTTTTCTGTATTGTCTGTTTTAATATTTTATTACATACCATCCTTTTGCTTTATGATTCCCTCTGAAATGTTGTTTCTGTAATTATGTCATGCTGTACATTGTATACATTGTATACATAGCCGTGTTCATACAGGGTGTCCACGCCAGGGCTTACCGAAAATTATGCAACCCGTGTTACACGCCAATGCTATTCTTATGGTCGTGTACAGCGGGTTGCATACTTTTTGGTAAGCCCTGGCGTGGACACCCTGTGTATGTGTGTTTAGGTGCTCACTTTAGGCGTCGTTGAATAAGTACACTGGAAATCCCATTTAAGTGCGGTTTCTGGCATGGTATTAAATGGCCTTCACTTAAAGCGAACTCTACATTCCCTCGGTCCGAAAGTAAACAGGCAGGGCCCGTAAACAAGCGGCCCTCTGTTGTTTTGTCATGCTTGACTGAAAAAATCCCCCCCTCTCGGCCCCACGGCTCCTCTCAACGGAAACCGCCGCGCGGCATTAGTGCTCGGAACTGCGTAAATGGGAGATACTTCAATGGGATTCCCACTGTATATGTGGGCGTCCGCATGGAAAGGGCCCTTATGACCGGTACGGATTTACGTATATGGACATAGAGCTGGATAAATCACTTGAATTTTAGACCCAGAACTAACGTTCATAGTCGAAAAACGAGTCACGGGGACATTTTTGAAGTTGGAACTTCGAAAAAAAAATTTGTTATATTTTATCTTCGAACATGAAATATATCTACTTCCGGTTACTTTGTGAATATGATTATAGTACCAATAAAATCACTATAGTTCCCAAGATCATCCCTCACTCAAACCCAAAAATATTAAGTTGAGCTCAACTTTGAAAAACTCGAATATCTTTAAACAAGAATCGGCCATAAGGGGCCCTTTCATGCGGACGCCCACATACACATATATTCTAATTACTCCTTTATTTTGAACCCCTTTTTATTAGGCTGATGTGTTAGGTGCCGTTAATAATAACAATTAATGTGCGCTTAAGAGAATTTACGAAATTGTTCACCTGAAGTATATATTAACTGACAGCAGAACTTCAATTTTTGATAGGATTTCCCATGCTTAACACAAAAACGTCGAGTTTTGACCTGTTTCTTGGATCCCCAAAAAAGTGTTCCAAAGGCCAATTTAACTAGAAAATTCCTTCGAAAGTTCGCGTGTCCATAAATTGCAGATCCGACAGACAGATATACATATTCGCACAAACCGTTTTATCTAACTTAGATGGTCATAGATCGTCGAGAATCAATTAAAACTGTAGAGTCAAACGTTATAAAAATCTAATCAGATCTGGCGCTTCATGTTCGGGGTTTATACTTCCCCCACAGTTGTGCATAGACCTTTTAAAGTTGAAGGCCAAACCATTGATACTTGTAATTTGGTAATTTTCAATTCCCTTTTCTTAAAGCCCTTTCGGCTTCAACGAATACATTTTCATCATACGTGCGATATTGCAAAATGAAGTAGACTGAATCCATTTCAAATTAGGCAGGTTCTACACTTGAAGTCGCAGAATGTCTTGGGGGCGAAATATGTTGTTTTTATAGGAAATTAGACGATAGGGATTTTTCTAATTGGCAACAAAAAAATTTCTATAAAGTTATGCGTATTTAAATTTTGTGCATTGACATTGTTTTTTCAAAAAACTCTGTTTTTTCAAATCCTCTATAAAGCTTGACCTAATTAAGATATTTGTCGTTTTCTTTTAGATTTTGATGGCATTTATTGTCTTCCTTTCAAATACATCGAAAAATTTGAAAAGGTTTAAAAGTAACAAAATGGCGGTGGTTTCTCTGAAAATATTAAAAGTCGATTTTCTAAAAAAACCACACTTAGATTTTTTGCCAATTTTTTGTTTAATTTTTTTCTTTATAAAATAGAATTTTCTCATTTTGCTCGCAAACAACGACAGATACGTAAAAACTTTAAGATACAAGTTTTCACGTTTAAAAAAGTTCTATGAAAATAACCTGTTGTTCTTTTGTGATATCTTGCATGGTTTTTTTCTATTAGCAGAAACTTTCTAAAAATATTGGGAGGAATAAAAAAATTTTGTTTTCAAGAAAATGTTTTTTTATTTTTGTTTATCAAATTTTGAGAACATGAAAAAAATGTTCTCTGGAAAATCCCATCTTTATTATTCTTCCCAATATTTTTGAAAAATTTCTACTAATTGAAGAAACGCATTCCATCGGCTTTATGTGGGCTAAGCCATTTTTGAGGCGTTGAATTTTTATTTTTTCTAAAAATATAATTTTTGAATTTTTCTCGCAAACCATATAAGATATCACAAAAGAGCAAAAAGAAAACGATAAAGATTTCAATTCAGTCAAAAGTTATGGAAGTTTAAAGAAAAAATTGGAGTGTTTTTAAAAACCAAGCACAAAATTCAAATACGCATAACTTCGTGGACCAATTTTTCTATGCAAATTGGAAAAATACGTTTATCCTAATTTCCTCTAAAAAACAACATATTTCGTTCCCGACAGATTCTGGGACTACAAACATAGAACCTGCCTGATTTAAAATGGATTCGGTCAGTACCTTTTTCAAAATTGCCTTCCGCTTTTCTACACTTTTGTTAGTTTTCCTTTCAAATTTACTGACGCTCAATAAAATAAAATTGATTACTATTGGAAAAATTAAAAATGTATAATAATGTAAAAACAGGTCACAAAGTGTGCAGCTTTTACGAGGTATAAATTAATAATAATTTACAAGGTAGAAATTTTATTCTTCGTTATTATTTTAATAGTTGTTTCTTATTTTGCATCAATATTTATTTGCGGCAACCCTAAGAAATGTTTATACAAAAATATTAGTTTAGATAATAAAAGAATCGAAGTGTTGCATGTGTGCGTTGTTGTGTGCATGTATATACAGTAGGATGGACCAAAAATGCATTGGAAAATTTTTATTTTTTTATTTTTATCGGGACACCCCCCAAATTTGTTTGAATCCACCCGAAAATAAATCCATTTTTTTTTTTTTTGAAAAAAAAATATATTTACGGATGCCGCAAGCCTCATGAAGTTTAACATATGTTTCCCATAAGAAAAAAATAAGTTTTTGTAAATCTTATCCATAATCCTCAATATTATCTCAATCGAGTTGAAACTCAACATTTCTCTTCACAATCAGCCATAGAATACGAATAAAATAGTCTGTATAATAAAAAAAAAAATAAAATAAAATAAATAATAAAACGGGCCATAATAATTTAATTTTAATTTTTTATTATTTTTTTTAGTTAGTTTTTTATTAGTTTATTTTAATTTAATTATTAATTTTAATATTTTAAATAATATATAATATTAATATTTTAAATTATTAATTTTAATTTTATTTTTATTAGTTTATTTTAGTTTATTCATTTTATTAGTTTTTTTTTAATTTTAATTTATAATAATAAAAAAATTAAAAATTAAAAAATAATAAAACGAATAAAAAAGTCTGTTTTATAGGGTCCCAAAGAAACCCCATCAGTGAAAAAATGGGTTTTGCGAGTTTTTGGCGCTAATTATCATTTATTTGCGCTTTCTTTATTGCGAATTGTTTCTAATACATAAAATATTACTTTATACTGAACATTAGATATTTTCATGAATTGTTTAAACAATTTATTATTGTTTTTAGCAATTGTCTGATAGAATGGAGTTAGAAAGACAGGGTTTTTTCACAAATTTTCCATTTGTTGTCCAATTTTCAATTAGAGGGAAGTGATAGTTCATTAATTTTAACAAAAGTGATTGTTTCAACACTTGATTATAATTATTAATAATATTATATTTGAATAATGCTAGAAAGATGCGGTTTTTTTTTTTAATTTCTGGCTTTTTGTCCAATTTTCATTTGGAGTGAGTAATAATGAACTCAAGGTAACACAATAATTGTTTAAACAATTTATTGTAATTCTTAATAATATTATATATGAATAATGCTACAAAGATGGTTTTTTTTTGTTTCTGGCTTTTTGTCCAATTTTCATTAGGCATGACTTACTAATTAATTATATTTAGCAAAAATAATTGTTCAAACAAATTATTATTGTTTATGACTATCTTCATCTATATTGATTGCGCCTGATAGTTGCGGTTTTTCGGCAATTTTTACCTTTCTGTCATTTTTCACATAGTGACGTAATAATTAATTAAAGGGTCTAGCCGGATAAGATAGTCAAATCTGCCTTGTAGGGAACCTGTATAACTAAATACATCCTCATATTCGGCATGTATACAAACCCCTTTTCCTAGGGTTTCAGACCCCTAGATCCCCATGGGGCAACATGGGACACCATTGAGTGCTTGCGAGTTTTTTTGCAATATCTCGGTCAATTTTTGAGCTAGGAAAAATTAAAAAAAAGCAAATTGTAGGGTTTTTCAAGCCCTATAAACTTATAAAGCTGAAAAAAATTTTGGCGCGAAATTCAAATTTTTACAGCCGTTTGAAAACTTCAAAAATTTTTATATTGGAAACAAAGACCGACTCCTCGCTAAAAAAAAATTATGTTATGTATTTTTGGCTCAAAAATTCCTGTGATTTTTTTCAGATTTTTAAAAGTGGTGGAACGACCTCAAAAAAAAATAAAAATCACTAAAAACCGCGTTTTTTGCCTCTAGCTCTTTCTACATAATTCCTGCAATGAAACCAATCACACCATCGTATTCTACGTAAAAAAATACAACGAAAACGTGTATTAATTTGTTGAAAATAATTTTTGGCAGCCCTTCCAAAATTCAGCAAATAAAAACGATGAGCCCGGCTCACATGCAGTGCAGACATTCCAGATTTTTACATCTTCCAATTGCAAGGGAAACCCAACGTAGAATACAATGGCACAATCAGTTTCATCATAAAAATTATCCAGAAAGCGTCAGAAGCGAAAAACTACAGAAAAGTTCGGTTTTTGGACACTTAACGCTGTATAGAAAAATATTACTATGAATCCGATTGCGCCATCGAATTCTACTAGAAAAAATATATCAGGAGTTATTTATTTCTTTTGCTGAATTAATTTTAATAGACCTTCACAAATTGAGTAAGTAAGATCATTCGACCCGACTCACAGTGACAATAAATAAAACGATAAGCCTCCCATCAGTGAGCCTCCCGCTCAGTCACCTGGCCCTCAGGGGTGTATGGCTATTTGGGAGGGCTCTGTAACACAGTTCATACATTTAGATTTCCTTATTGCAAAAATGACGTTAAAAATCTCAACTATTAAGGTCTACCAACATTTATTTCCAAACAAATAATACACGTTTTTGATGTATTTTTGTACGTGTAAATACGATGGCGTGGTTGGTTTCATCGTAGGATCTGTTTAGAAGGAACTAGAGCCGAAAAACGGTGTTTTTGAGTGGTCTTTCGCCTCTAGCTCTTTCTACATAATTCCTACGATGAAACCAACCACGCCATCGTATTTATACGTACAAAAATACATCAAAAACGTGTATTATTTTTTTGGAAATAAATGTTGGTAGACCTTAATAGTTGAGATTTTTAACGTCATTTTTGCAATAAGGAAATCTAAATGTATGAACTGTGTTACAGAGCCCTCCCAAATAGCCATACACCCCTGAGGGCCAGGTGACTGAGCGGGAGGCTCACTGATGGGAGGCTTATCGTTTTATTTATTGTCACTGTGAGTCGGGTCGAATGATCTTACTTACTCAATTTGTGAAGGTCTATTAAAATTAATTCAGCAAAAGAAATAAATAACTCCTGATATATTTTTTCTAGTAGAATTCGATGGCGCAATCGGATTCATAGTAATATTTTTCTATACAGCGTTAAGTGTCCAAAAACCGAACTTTTCTGTAGTTTTTCGCTTCTGACGCTTTCTGGATAATTTTTATGATGAAACTGATTGTGCCATTGTATTCTACGTTGGGTTTCCCTTGCAATTGGAAGATGTAAAAATCTGGAATGTCTGCACTGCATGTGAGCCGGGCTCATCGTTTTTATTTGCTGAATTTTGGAAGGGCTGCCAAAAATTATTTTCAAAAAATTAATACACGTTTTTGTTGTATTTTTTTACGTAGAATACGATGGTGTGATTGGTTTCATTGCAGGAATTATGTAGAAAGAGCTAGAGGCAAAAAACGCGGTTTTTAGTGGTTTTTATTTTTTTTGAGGTCGTTTCACCACTTTTAAAAATTTGAAAAAAATCACAGGAATTTTTGAGCCAAAAATACATAACATAATTTTTTTTAGCGAGATATTGCAAAAAAACTCGCCAGCACTCAATGGTGTCCCATGTTGCCCCATGGGGATCTAGGGGTCTGAAAATCTAGGAAAAGGGGTTTCTATACATGCCGAATATAAGGATGTATTTAGTTATAGAGGTTCCCTACAAGGCAGATTTGACTATCTTATCCGGCTAGACCCTTTAACAAAACAGTTATTTTAACAAATTAATATTGATTTCTGCCTCTTGTGCGAAATAGCTTTTTTTCTTTAAATTAGTTTTTGTTCAAACATTGGGAAAAGAGCAAAAATAATTTACTTAAAACAACAATACCATGCGAAAAATCATTTTTGTTGTGGTAGACTTATTATTTGTTCATAAATAAAAATGTGATGCAAAGTGAAAGACTTTAGAGAAAACCACCACTTTCTAGCACTTATATAAAAAAAGTTATAAACAATAGTTAATTGTTCAAAAAACTTTTTTGTTAACTTCAAATAATTATTACCTCACTAAGTGAAAAAAGGACAGAAAGGTAAAAATTGCCAAAAAACCGCATTATCAGGCGCAATTGATATAGATGAAGATAGTCACATGTATGTATACCATTAAGCCATTTCCCTTTCGGGGTAGGCGTGACACTACTCGATTCGGGTAGTGTTTCTAGGTGGATAGTTTCTTGTAGTAAAGAACTACAAGTGTGGGCTCACCACACCCACGACGCCAACAACACGCAATAGTATTATTCCCGAATGGTCACCCATCCAAGTACTAACCGCGCCCAACACTGCTTAACTTCTGTGATCTAACGAGAACTGGTTTTTTCA
The DNA here is from genome assembly GCA_932178445.1 of Andricus quercusramuli. Taxonomy (NCBI): domain Eukaryota; kingdom Metazoa; phylum Arthropoda; class Insecta; order Hymenoptera; family Cynipidae; genus Andricus; species Andricus quercusramuli. The sequence goes on along the minus strand of CAKNXH010063941.1, from coordinate 31,683 downwards.
GCGTGGTATGGCCGTAATAATTTGTTCAAACAATTATTTTTGCTAAATCTAGTTAATTATCAAGTCACGCCTAATAAAAAATAAACAAACAATTGAAAATTTCAGAAGAAACCACAACATTCTACCAATTAAGCAAAGAGAATATTATTAACAATGATGGTAAATTGTGTAAACAATTATTTTGTTAACTTGAATTCATTCTCACTTCATTCCTAATGAAAATTGGACAAAAAGCCAGAAATTAAAAAAAAACCGCATCTTTCTAGCATTATTAAAACATAATATTATTAATAATTATAATAAATTGTTTAAACAATCACTATTGTTAACATTGATGAACTATCACTTCCCTCTAATTGAAAATTGGACAACAAATGGAAAATTTGTGAAAAAACCGCGTCTTTCTAACTCCATTCTATGAGAAAATTGCTAAAAGCAATAATAAATTGTTTAAACAAATCATGAAAATATCTAATTTTTAGTACAAAGTAATATTTTATGTATTAGAAACAATTCGCATTAAAAAACCGCAAAAAAATCATAATTAGCGCCAAAAACTCGCAAAACCCATTTTTTCACTCATGGGGTTTCTTTGGGACCCTATAAAACAGACTTATGGGGGGTGATATTTGAAAATTGATATTTCATTCGTATTCTATGGCTAATTGTGAAGAGAAATGTAGAGTTTCAACTCGATTGAGATAATACTGAGAATTCTGAATAAGATTTACGAAAACGTCTTTTTTTCTTATGGAAAATACATGGTTAACTTCATAGGGCTTGCGGCACCCCTAAATATAATTTTTTTTTCTTACAAAAAAAAATTGATTTATTTTTGGGTGGATTCGAACAAATTTGGGGGGTGTCCCCATAAGAATTCGAAAAAAAAATTTTTGGACTAACCTAATATACAATGTGTTGAGGAGGGGGGGGGGGGGGGTGTAGGCTGAGTGGGAAAGGTATTTTAGAATGAATGGACTGCAGATGGATGAAGTGAGAAGGATGCACGAGGAAGGAAGGAAGGTTTATGACTTGGTTAAGCAAAACGGCATGGAGAGAGAGAATGCAGAAGGGGAAGAGAGAATAAGAGAGTCAAGGTTTAACGGGAACTATGTGTGAATTATGCCAAGGGCATGAGCGCGATATTTATGTGAGAAAGGAGGGAACGGAAGTCAGGAGCTTATAGCGAGGATGAGGTGTGGTTTCAATAGGTTTTGGCTCTCTCGGGAGAAGAGGATGTGTGAACTGTCTGGAAAGGGGGATGCAAGAGTGGAGCACTGGTTGGAGGAGTGCGTGGAGGTGGAAAGAAGTGAGATAAGCATGGAGGTATTGTTGCATGAAAAGGGGGTAAAAAGGGCAGTAGCATGGGTTAAGGGAGTGTTGGGTAAGATGTAGATGAAGAGGAGGAAGGAGGAAGAGGAATGGAGACGGAAAGATTGTAAATAGGAGAGAAAGTATGCGAGCGAGGCGAAGCGAGGAAGGCAAGGCGATAAGAGCATGCGGCTTAGAGATAAGGAATGGATGGATATTAGTTTTTAGAAAAATCTGTAAAAATGGAAGTGTAAGCAAGTAAATTTTTAAGGCCAGCAGGCTGCAAACCCATTTCCAAAACCTCCATAATTACAATAGATAATAATAACAATAAAAAGTTAATTTGCATAAGTTTTGTAGAAGTTATGGTTAATTGAGTATCAGCCTGCGTGGTAAAAAGTAGAAAATTCGCACCCCTGTTTTCTGAAAACACGTCGTTCTAGAGACGTTCTTTTGGAGGAATTAAAAAAGGTTCACTATAGGATAATAATTTCGTAGACTTTCAAGACAATCGGAGACATCAAGTTTTTAGGCGGGCACACTTCACGAATTTTGGCCCGTAGATGAAGTGTACAGTAAGTGAATCTAATTTTTGATAAGCAAAAAGGATAGTGTAGGTGGGAGGATTTTGGAAGGAAGATAATTAAAGTGAGAGCGATCGGTGGAGGTAGATTAGAGGTAAAAATGTAAAGGAAATTAATTTTAGTAGGAAAATAGTCAAGTTTTACCCTGTACCTCCTTCCTCACATTACTCGTTTACTCACCGAGAGAGTTACGCCTATCCCGAAAGGGAAATGGCTCAATGGTATAATAATAATAACTTGCTAGTGAGTCTGATAAACATTTAGAGTTTTTTAGGCCCAAGCAAGAAAACGAAACCACTTTGGTAATGAATAGGGGGACAGGAAGACCGGCGGGAAAGAAACTAGGTTGGGGTAACGTTAGCGGTGGTTCAAGATTCAGGACAAATAGTGAAAACTATGTTGAGACGATATCGGTGCTGAACAAGAGAGAAAGGGATATGAATGAAAGTTTAGATCAATTTTTTAGTGCAATGCCTGTTAATAAATACACCGTAAACATGACATTGCCCGTAATTAAAAATAAAAAGAGACAAGGAGGGGGGGGGGGGGCGTACAGCTGATAGAAATAATAGGCAAGGGAAGTAGAACAGAGAATATAGACGAGCATTAGGCAGCAGACACTGGGTACGAACAAGTATTTGAGAGTATTTAGGGAAGAGTTGAAAAATAGGAAAAAGAGTTAACAGGTTTACTTTATTTATTTACTTTATTTTTCAATTTGTAGATTTGAATCAAAACAGAAGGAGAGGCATGGAAGCTTATCAATAAAACGAGGAAGAAAAAAGAGTAGTAACGGGATAAGATCAGCATGGGTGAATGGAGGGCGTATTTTAAAGAAATGTTTCAAGGCTCAAGTGAAAAGAAAACTGATAGTTGGCAGATTAAAAGATTAATGAAGGGCGAAGCAGAAAGCAGTGACAGGACAACCGCTGCTTGATTAAGCTGAAGACGAAGATCAGGAAGCGATATTAAGATCAACCGCGGAAAGCAGGCACCATCTGAGAGATGATCGCGGTTCCAGGACAAGGAGGAACATTAACATGCAAGTTCCTCCTAAGATCCAAGATCTGGCTCAAATGGATGCCTTCCTTCGTGGAGATATCTTGCAAGAGTACGACCTTCGGACAATCAATGGCTCAGTTTATGGTGCTGCGAGAGCTTTGGCTGATTCAAATCGGAGGCTAAAACCGATGATGGATCAAAAGACCAAAAGACGCTTATATCAACTGAACAAGAAGATTTGATGGGCAAGATAGAATGCGTCCCATGTTTAATGTGTGATTGACTACATAACATCTGGTAGACCGTTCACGGAAAGGGTTCGAAAGTTCGCCCAATAACTAAGGATCTTTAATCACACACTGAACAAGTCAAAACTGCTGAGAATCAAACAGCATATTGTTGACAAAACACGGCTGTTATCTGACGCAAGGAGGAGAATACAGAAGAGGGAGAGATAGATTAGAGAGAATCAACACTTTCTCGCTGGCCCATCGCGGTTCTTCAGCGATCTCCCTGTTTCTGTCAAAAATCCACCCAAGCCCAAGGAGGTAGAGATTTTTGGAAAGGGGTATACAGGATCCCGAAAAGACTAAAGTTGAATGTGGTTGAACGAGGTATCTGCGACTAACCTGCTTGCCGTCCCGGTTCTACTCTACTTGCTTATGGTGGTTTAATGGACAAAGAACGAACTTAAGGCCCTTAATGTCACCACACGTATGCTCATGCATATGCATAAAAGCTTGCATATCAATTCGTCAGTTCCGCGATTATACATTTCACGCCGTCAAGGCGGACACGGACTTCTGATTCTCCAGTGTCTTCGTAACCGAAATGTTCTAAGTACAGCTTACATCATTGCGAATGGCAGCGATACGCTCCGAAATATGGTCAGGAACCACGAGATGATTGACGAAGGAGCGTTCCTTTACAGAGCCGCGGAGCAAGCAGCCGAGACCCTTGGCCTGAATTTTAACATCAGAAGTGAGGAAAGTGCATTACTCCATCTAGGTGCTTCACTTCTAAAAGCCGAAGTGAAGAAAGCAGAGGTTAGAAAATTTCACCAACAGCTACTCGACAAGAAAATGCACGGAAACTTTCACAGAAATGTAGAAAAACAGTCCTTGTTGGAGGAGTAACCGAATTTTACGACAATAAGTTTCCAGTGATAGGTGCAGAGCGTGTCATGCACACGCTGAGTACCTAGAGAACACATACTATCGGGGTGTCCAACCCACACAGGAACGACGTATATCTATAGACACAATACGGCCCTAAGAGTGTTTTATTACCATCTTTGTCGCTCTTACGGTGTTGGTCCTGACCCTGCCCTGCCGAACGCTCCAAGGAAGATAGAGTCAATTGTCCAAAACAAGCAGTGCGAAATTTTCTGGAACTACGATTTTCGGACAGTAGTCTCCGTTGCGCACTCGAGGCATGACATTGTTCTCCAAGACTTCGATAAACAAACTATATTCGTGATCGAATTCTCGGCTCCGTCCGAATACAACATCACTGCAAAGGAGAAAGAAAAAGAGGAGAGGTATCAAGGCCTTAAAAGAGAGCTGCAACGACTGTACCCAAAATATTCGGTACAAGTAATTATCCTTGTGATAGGTTCTCTCGGAGGTGCGAAACTATTACTGGTTCGTAACCTTAAAGCCATACCCGCGTGCCAAAAACACACTAGGGTTCTACTGGGAGCTGGTGTGTGTGTGTGTATTCTGTAAACATTCATGCAGTAGCTTTTCTGGCTACTGGTTTGAATTCCAAGATCAAACTTTCAAAATTCAAGATGGCGGATCCAATATGGCGGACGATCTTTTCAAAAATCAACGGTTCCGTGCAAAATTTGGTATACGGGGGTTTTTCAAATTGCTGATTACGAATCCAGAGTAAATCTGTTGAATTAAAGATGGCAGATCCAATATGCTCAGAAATAATTTCGACAATAAAAAAAAAAAAATAATCAATGCACGTTACATCCAGTGGTATGTTACTACAAGAATCACGGAGGAGAGACTTGCCTCAAATTGTAATCTATCCGATTGCACGACACATAACACTGCCGCAGTCTGTGTCATGCAAAAGTTAGTAATTCCTGAGATCAAGAAACTATACCCAAATTTGGAAAGAATCGAAACTTGTAGGTAAGTAATGGTGCGAAACAGCATTACAGAAACAAGTACCAAATGTGCAGTCTAATTCATCATGAAGAAGATTTTGGTGTTAAAGCGGATTGGCATTTCCATGCCAACGCGCATGGCAAAGGAGCTTGTGATGGCGTAGGACAGGGCTCACCACTTTCAGCAGGTGGCGGTTGCAACGGCAAGTGCATGGCTGCCACGATTTTTTTCTGCCATTTTTTTCTTCGGTTTCCAGGAATCCTGAAAAGGGTTACGGTCTTTATGGTCACGGCTCGTTGCGGCTCATTGTTCACACCGATGGGTCTAATTTTTCTCTACTTCAATTCACAATACATTCCATTTTTTTGTTTCAAACTGTAATTTACCGTGAAGGATTAAGGACGAGTCGTAGGACAAGTTCAACGAAAATTTATGAGGGCCTGTTTGACCTAGTCTCGCGGCTGCCACTGGCAGTCTTTGTAGCCAACGGCTGCCTTCTGGAGAGCCCTGGCGTAGGAGCTATTCTGAAACGCGAAGCTACACGTGCAAGTCTGCAAGCACAATCAACCGATGCAATATTAACTCCAGAATCGCTTTACGAGTGGGCAAATAGGAAATTTAAGAATTTTCATGTAATGTACTACTATGATAAAGAACATGGAAAGTCTAAGAGGTTTCTTAAGAAAAGATTCTCTGAGGCACCTAAAGTGGATAAAATCTCTATTGGACATGTCTTCATAGTACTGCCTGGAACAATATTACAGATTTGCAATATTCTGGTGGTAAAAAACATATCAACAAGGTGCAATATTAATTATTAAAAGTGCGAATGAATTTGAAGAATGTCCTGTCTTACAATTTTGTAGTCTTAGCAAAATCAAGATAGATCAGTGGAGTTATATCGATCCACGATGTCCCACCCCACACGAAAGTCTGGGTATGGTTTCGATAAGGTTCCGTTAGGATCGGGCCTCCTAGTTTTTCTATATCTGATAATTACAGTATTGTAGAAAAGAAACTACAATTTTCCGTGCTGTCAGCATAGAATTTGAGGCAGAAGCTTCTCTGACCACTCTGTTCTCTAAACACGCTTTGCCTTGTACAAATTCGTGAATTTACAGATTTGGGAACTTTTTACTCTGAAACGACTTGTCACCTAAAAATCATCAAAAATAGTTCGTATTTGTGATTTTATGTAATATGTTCTGATATTTTTTTATTCTAAAAATTATTGACCAGCTATATTGAATCTGTCATCTTTAATTTTGCAAATTTGACTCCGGATTCGTGATCAGCAACTCAAAAAAACCAGGTATACCAAATTTCGTATGGTTCCGATGAGTTTTGAAAATTTCAACCATCATATTGGATCCGCCATCTCGAATTTCACAAATTCAACTTCGGATTTCTGAGCAACGACCCGAGAAACCTCCGTATACCAAATTTTGCATGGAACCGTTGATTTTTTTAAAGTTCGTCCGCCATACTGGATCCGCCATCTTAAATTTTTAAATTTTGATCTTGGAATTCGAACGAGTAGCCAGAAAAGCTACTGCATAAATTTTTTCAGAACTTTTTGTAGCTATTCTGAATTTTTACACACATGCATATGCTATATTAGTCGGCCATCTTCAAATCATGGCATATGCCACTTTGCATTCGAAAGCCTATATTTTAACGAAAATTTTGAGTGGTCGTAAGTTTACGTACGTCCTCTCAATTTTTGAGCAGGAGGGGGGGGGGGGGGCAAAGTGACGTGAAACGTCACATATATAATTTCAAAAAAGAGTTAAACAACCACCGCAGGGTCCCACTAAGAGCAACAGCCATCTTAAAAATGCCCATAGCCCCCAGTAGAACCGCTGTAAATCACACCTATGGCCATGTCTCACAACCGTGAGATGGGTGGTCACAGGGCACGAAGAAATCACAACGACAGGCCGGCGAAACCCTCGTGTGTCTTGAGGACACGAAGCGACCCAAGGATGACAGCTTTCTGCATCCATCTCGCAAGTGCCTTGGCATATTTTTGGCAAGCGGGTATGGCTTTCAGGTTACGAACCAGTGATAGTTTCGCACCCCTGAGAGCACCTATCACAAGGAAAATTACTTGCACCGAATATTTTGGGTACAGTAGTCCCAACTCTCTTTTAAGGTCTTGATACCTCTCCTCTTTTGCTTCCTCATAGAGGAAGCTTTGTAATGGTGACATTTTTCAAAATTTTTAAATTCATTCAATTAAACCCTCCCTAATTTAAAAATGTCTAATACAATGTTCTAAGCAATGTTCCGGATGTGTGTGTGTGTAGATGTGTGGATGTGTGTGTGGATGTGTGGATGTGTGGATGTCACGCTTTTCTGTGAACACGATAACTAGAAAACGGTTGCAGATAAATGGATGAAATTTGGAGAGCTTATTTTCCTCACTAATATCTTGAAACTGACCGAAGGATTTCTAAAAATATTTATTGCATTTTTTATAGCACTCAATAATATTTTAAAAATCGGTTTATTATAGTAAAACTTTTTTCATTCGCATAATTCAAAGTTGATGCAAGAATATAAAAGATCCCTTGGTTCGGGACGAATCGATTGACCTATAATCATAATGCATTTTGTCAAAGATTAGGGAAGTTATGGTAATTTATATATTTTGAAAATCTGTTTTTTATAGTAAAACTTTCTTCATTAACATAATTTAAAGTTGATGCAAAAACAGAAAAGGTGTGTTGATTCGAGTCGAATCGATTGACCTATAATATTAATAAATGTTATTGAAGAGTAAGGAAGCTATGGTAATGCATAATATTTGAAAATACGGTTTTTTATAGTAAAACTTTTTTCATTAGCATGATTCAAAGTTGATGCAAGAATGTAAAAGATTCCTTGGTTCGGGACGAATCGATTGCCTATAATATTAATACATTTTATTGAAGAGTAGGGAAGTTATGGTAATTTATATATTTTGAATATCGTTTTTTTATAGTAAAACTTTTTTCATTAACATAATTCAAAGTTGATGCAAGAACAGAAAAGATGTGTTGATTTGAGACGAATCGATTGACCTATAATATCAATACATATTATTGAAGAGTATGGAAATTGTGAAATTGCATAATATTTGAAAACACGGTTTTTCATAGTAAAACTTTTTGCAGTAACATAATTTAAAATTGATGCAAGAACGGAAAAAATCTCTTGATTCCAGGCAAATCGATTGATCTATAATAATAATAATACACATTATTGAAGATTAGGGAAGTTCTGCTCATTTATAATATCTGAATCATCAGTTTCAAACAGAAAAACTTTTTTCATCGACATAATTTAAAGTTGATGCATGAATAGAAAAGACTTTTTGATCATAAATTTTCAAATAGAGTAATACTATGGCAATTTTTGTGAAGAAATCATAAAGCTGGGAGAGGGATAGGGTGCACGGAAAAAACAAGTTGTCGAAACTTCACTTGACTAGTCAACCATTCTAGGATTGGCCACTTTTTTCAGAATCTCGTATAATTTTGGTTAAAGAACCGCAGACTTCATCAAAAAAGTGAAAAAAGTCATCGAACTATTGGAAGACAATCTAGGAACATCAGTTTTCGAATTTTTATTCAGCAGATTTTGACAAAGTTCAAGGCAAACATTCAATTGTTCATAAAAAGTCCTCCAGATTCCAAACGATTTGGAATACAATAACTCTAACACAGAAACCAATAACTGATTTATAAGTTTTTGGAAGAATTCGTTGACTGTCCTCAACATATCTATATATTCACAATGTACAGTCACATTGGATGCTCAGGTGAAGTGGTATATGTATCAGTCTGAATGGAGCCGCGGTCACCGGCAATGAACAAATGAGCCCGGATTCAAATTTGACTTTTCACTGACATTTGTGCAAAATAATCAATGTGTTAAGTTAGCCGTGGGGTCTAGTGGTTAGGGATAAGTTGCGTTCGATAGGTGTTAGGTAGTTTGAATCCCGCCGCAAAATTTCTTTCGATTTTTCATAGGTTCATGTGTATCTGTAAAAATAAATATAACTTAAGCGTGAGTCTATGTGAATAACAATATAGTAAATATAACCGCGAAATATATATTTTTTTAACTTGGCTATACTGTTTTCTAAAAACTTGTTAGGATTCATCGAAAGTTTCATTCACTGGCTTCGAAGCATTAGTGTATCAGTGTTTCAAGAACTCTATTCCTCTGGTCTTCACATTTTCATTGAAATTATTTTGTACTTTCGACAACCCTTTCTACTGTTTAAACATTTATCAATCAAGGTTTGTAAGACGATTCTTCCAATTTATGACATACGTCTAACCCTATCCTAGAGTGGTTGACTCAGTCATTCAAAATTTCAACAATTAATTTTTTCCGTGTGCGACAGAACTTTTCCTTTCCATTTTTCCAGCTCAAAAAATTATTATTTCGAACGCAAGATTTGATTTGTCTGATTTGTCTTTGTATTTATAACATTTTTTGTATTATTTTGTAATTTTTCATTATTGGTAAATTTCTATTTTTAAATTGAGCAAAATGAAGACTTTGGTTTGTCTATTATTGAAAAAAATAACTAATGCTTCCTCTATGAGAAAGCAAATACATTTGCTAACAGGAAGCAAAGTGCTCGTGAAATGAGCACCATATAATTATAAATACAAACAAAGTGGAAACACTCGAGATCGAATTCACAGCTAGTTTATAAATGTATGTATATGCATATGTATATATATTGCAGGCAAAGTATGTAATCGGTAATATGTATGCAAAGTATGTAATCCGGTAATATGTGTGCAAAGTAGATAGTACTCTCTATTATACAGATTGCCTAGGCGTTATATATAATGCCTAGAAGGCAAAGTGTGTAATAAATATTCTCCAATTGCCAAAAACAATAATAAATTGTTTGAATAATTTATGTGAACATCTAATTATCAATGAAAAATAGTATTATAAATCATTTGTATTTAAAAAAAAAACGCAAACAAAATTATACTTAGCGCCAAAAACTCTCTCAACCACATTTTTCACTCGCAAGGATTTTTTGGGACCCTTCGGAACAGGCTTTTGGGGGTGATATCAAAAAAGATAAGTTTTTATTCTTATTTTATGGCTAATTTCACCAAAAAATGTTGAATTTTAACTTCATTTACCTAATATTAACGATTCTGAATAAAATTTACAAAAATGTGCTTATTTCACAAATTGCCTGGGCATTGTAAGTATGTAATGTCAGGCCTAACTCAGGTAACGAATATATATTATTCCAATGACAATTTAGTTGAATTTAAATTTACAATTTAATCTAAATTAGTTTCAAATTGGTACGTAATTAAACTCGAAGCTGCCATACAAAGCAGACAGCCAAACAGGACTTTCCCAGACGTTCTCCGCTCACTTTGTCGAGACGTACAGGTATAAGTTTGGACCACCATATTCTTGCACTGATTCAAGACCTTTTTCTATAAATGTGAAAATCTTTTAAAAATGTCACTTTTGAAAATCTTAAAAAAATCAACTTTGTTGTTGAATAAAAAGTGGTCAAAATAATTCTAAATAATCATCTGTCATGAAACATTTTAAAATTTAATAAGAAGTGCTTGTGTGTAAAAACAAAGTGTATAATATAATGCCTAGGGATTATATAGAGAATCGGATAATAAATTCAAGAGTTATCGCACTTTTGTTACAATGAGAAATCCCATGTATATATTCACATAGACCAAGAGCCCATGACAAAAATGATGTACTTACAGGTGCTAGGACGATTTTCCCCGTGACAGGTTCGACTTAGGATGACGAACGCAAAAATGGGTGCCTGAAAGGTCTGAGTGGGGGGCAGGTGATCGATGGCGAGGTAGCAAAGGTGCCAATTTTTATGGTTCATTGCGGTTACTGGTTCATGCTTGAAAATTTGTGTGCATGTAGAAGATGACATATAAATAGCACGTGCGAATTTTCAGGCACTTATCTGTGTCATGAAGTGCTTTCTGGCACCTTCATAATTGCCGGAAATTCAGGTAAAATTTCTTGATATTGATTCTACAGGGAAAAGTTTCAAACAAAAGTTGTTCTGCTTCGAAAGATGAATATTTTCATTCCTGTATCATTTTTTGATAAAATTGATACATTGAGAGCAAACATCGATTAAAGAAATACGAGAACAATCAAAAGCTGTTTTTCGGTCCAGAAAGTAATTTTTTCGAAAATTGCCAAGAGAGAAAAAATACTCCCTTGCAGGTGTACTTTAATATTACTGCGGAAAATTTTATTGAAATGTTTATATTTGCCATGTTATGCGCATTTTTCATTCTTTTTTCCATTGTTCCTTTCACCTGTTGTACCTTCAGGAATTCAAAAGAAGGTGTTCTCAAAATGAGTACATCAATAGTATAAGTCTTGTGTAACAACTTGGCGTCAGCTACTTTAGAGTAAAATAATTACTTATTCTCCTGTAAACACTAATAAACAGAGTCACGGTCTCAGCTTCTAATTATCGTAGAAGGTTTTAATAGAGCTGAATATTATTCTAAAAAAATTAAATAAAAAAATCGCTTTACCTTCATATTGACATTATTTATTATTGTTAAAGTTTATACTTTTTCCGTTGGAATGTATTCCATGCTTATTACCGTGACGAAAGTCAATTTCCCGGACGTAGCTTGTGGTCGTCTCAGATTTTTCGACGGCCAGTGGCTTGGGTGTAGACGGTTACACTGCTTGTAGCAGATATTTTATTACAAATTCTTCGCGTTGCATTTTTAATGCAATTATATAATATACATTCATAGATGTCAATATGCAACTCCGAAATACAAGGTAATCGAGAATGTGAATGCGACAGGTAAGTCCAAGACAATCGAAAAATCAATTATTAATTATTAAATTAATTAAAAACGACGAAAATAGTCCCCTAAGTTGTTGTTGTTTCAAAGAAAATGATTTTACATGATTTTTTAAGCAAGTAATAACATTTTGTACCAAAAAAGACGAATTCTCAGCGAAAATGAGGAATCTTCAAACAAAAACATTAAAGTTTAATCAAAGCAGTTCAACTGTGAAGTAGGTTGGGAAATTTTCAACCATAAAAGAGACATGTAAAAAAAGATCTGCATCCTCAGTACAAGTGAGATTGAATTTCGACAAAAATTATTGAATGTTTAACCAAAATAAATGCGATCTTTTTACCAGAAGAGATCAATTTTCAAACGAACAAACCGAATTTTCAACCAAGAATCGAAAACAGTTTCTGCTCAATTGTTGAATTTTCAAGGGACGGAGACTAATTCTCTTCAAAGCAGTTGCATGATGAAAGCAGCAATATCATTTCTCAACAAAAGAAATACTTTTCAAAAAAAACATCTACTTTCTAGCAATGTAGTGGAAAGTTTATAGTCCAGTCATTACGTCGAAAGTGAGGAAAAAATCGCGGAATGGACTTTTTTTTTGAAAAATGTCTTCATTTTGGCATGTAATTAAAGACCCTGAGTTTGCGGCAGCCGCAAACTGACGCTTCCCGGGCAATCTTTTTGGAAAGGTCCCAAAATTCACGTTTGCGTGGATTGACGGTTTCCATTGCATTTTAAGGAAACAGTAGTTATTACGAAAAGAAAACTAGACAAAATTCCACGTAATTTGAAAAAAAAGAATGTCCTAGCACGAACAGTTACTGAGATATAGCTTGCCCAAAAACCCCGATTTTTTTCGATTTTTCGACAAAAAACACTACTTTTGAGATTTTGAGCTGTATCGTTTTCCCTGTTAACTTGAGCTAAAAGTGATGCACAGGTGACTGAAAGTAGACCATATTATCTTTAAAATGAGCCCTAGAAAAGTGATCTCAGTCCACTGGTTACAGAGATGTGACCTCTCAAAGTACCCCCTTTTTTACAGGATTGCAATTTTTCGATTGTAGTTTTTTTTAGTGCGCCTACAGTAAAAAGTATTCTGAGAGAAATTAAAGAGAATAAAATTCTGCGTGAAACTAAAAAAAAGAGCCCTCTAGTATCAGTAGTTCGCGAAATATGACCTTCTTTATGTACCCCATTTTCGAGGTTGATGTCTCGCTGATGCTCTAGTAGGCTATTTGACTGATCTTAGTCAAAGAAGTCATCCTAAACTGATAATTAGGTCCTAAAAACGCATAAATATTGTTTATTAATTAATTAAATAAATATTTTCAATAAATTGTTTAAACAATTCATGAAAGGTGACTTATTTTTTCATGTTTTCAACAATTCCTATGTATAGTATTTGTACTATTTTAACAACATTTTCCTATCAATTCTAATTCGTTACTTACATCTCTGGTTCTATTAATTTGTATTAATTTATTGATGAATAAATTAATTAACTGTTATTTATCATAAGTACCCCCGTGTTTCTCAAAATCCACGTCATCCGCACCACATTCCAGACAGACTGCATTTACTCTAAGTTCCTCCAATTTTAGCAAAATAGAAAATGTTGCTTTTATGAATTTCTGGAAAACCTTTTCGACTGCGAATATTGTACTAAAATACAAGAATGAATTTTTTTCTAAATGGGTACTTCTGATAAATAACAGTTAATTAATTTATTCATCAATAAATTAATACAAACTAATAGAACACGCAGAGCCGTATTTAGGGTTGCGGGGGCCCCGGGCCAGTTGTTAAAATTGTACAATAAATACTATATATATAGGAATTGTTTATAAGTAATTTGTTATCAAAAAATACAATTTTAACTTTTCAGAATCTTTTTCCTTTAAAAATTGGTTGTAAACATGAAAAAATTAGTCACCTTTCATGAATTGTTTAAACAATTTATTGAAAATATTTATTTAATTAATTAAAAAACAATATTTATGCGTTTTTAGGACCTAATTATCAGTTTAGGATGACTTGTTTAACTAAGATCAGTCAAATAGCCTACTAGAGCATCAGCGAGACATCAACCTCGAAAATGAGGTACATAAAGAAGGTCGTATTTCGCGAACTATTGACACTAGAGGGCTCTTCTTTTTTTAGTTTTACGCAAAATTGAGTCCTCTATCATTTTCTTTTCATAAAGTTTGCTGTAAAATGCCCGGAAATTACATTTATTTTGAAAAAAGAGAATTCTTCAATTTTTGAGTAAAAATTAGGGTTTTTCAAAAGAACATATTTCGGAAACTGTTAGGTTTAGCAGGATCTTTTTTTTTTAGTTTACGCAGAATTTCATGCTCTTCGATTCTTCCTCAAGTGCCCTTTACGTAGGTTCTTTCAGAAAAGAGATACAGTCGGAGATTTGCAACCCTGGAAAACAGCCTTAAAAACCTGTCGAAAATAGGGGTACTTTGAGAGGTCACAGCTCTGTAACCAGTGGACTCAGATCACTTTTCTAGGGCTCATTTTAAAGGTAATATGGTCTACTTTCAGTCACATGTGCATCACTTTCAGCTCAAGTTCACAGGGCTTAAAAAGATACAGCTCAAAATCTCAAAAGTAGTGTTTTTTGTCGAAAAATCGAAAAAAATCGGGGCTTTTGGGCAAGCTATATCTCAGTAACTGTTGGTGCTAGGACATTCTTTTTTTTTAATCACGTGGAATTTTGTCTAGTTTTCTTTTCGTAATAATTACTTTTTCCTTAAAATGCAATGGAAACCGTCAATCCACGCAAAAGTGAATTTTGGGACCTTTCCAAAAAGATTGCCCGGGAAGCGCCAGTTTGTGGCAGCCGCAAACTCAGGGTCTTTAATTGCATGCCAAAATGAAGATATTTTTCAAAAAAAAGTCCATTCCGCGATTTTTCCATGAAAACCTATTTTTTTCGACGTGATGACTGGACTATTATAGGAACGCATGATTTCTTAAGCAAGTAATTACATTTACAACCGAAACAGATGAACTTTTTAGGGAAAAATGTAATACTTTACATTACTTAACTGAAAAATATTTCAATTTGAAATCAATTGCAGTTGAAGTTAACAGACAAAGACGAATTTTCAACAAAATAGTGAAATCCAGAACAAAATGACATTAATTTTCTATTGAAATAGTTGAACATTCAACCTAAAAAAAAACATTTTTCACAAGAAACATACATTTTGGAACGGAAGCGCTCTATTTCGACCCAAGAAAGAAGAAAAAGTTGCACTATATTGTTAATTTCAACGAAAAAAGACGAATTTCGAAAAAATCGATAAATCCTAGACGCAATCTTGAGCACAAAATTAATTTTTCGATTTTCTTGGAGTTACCTGTCGCATTCACATTCTCGATCACCTTGTATTTCGGAGTTGCATGTTGACATCTATGAATGTATATTATATAATTGCATTAAAAATGCACCACGAAGAATTTGTAATAAAATATCTGCTACAAGCAGTGTAACTGTCTACGCCTAAGCCACTGGCCGTCGAAAAATCTGAGACGACCCCATGCTGCGTCCGGGAATAAACTTTAAGAACAATAAATAATGTCAATGTGAAGGTAAAGCGATTTTGTTATTTAATTTTTTAGAATAATATTCAGCTTTATTACAACCTTCTACGACAATTAGAAGCTGAGAACGTGACTCTGACTATTGATGTACTCATTTTGAGAACACCTTCTTTTGAATTCCTGAAGGTACAACAGGTGAAAGGAATAATGGGAAAAAGAATGAAAAATGCGCATAACATGGCAAATATAAACAGTTGAATAAAATTTTCCGCAGTAATATTAAAGTACACCTGTAGGGGAGTATTTTTTCTCTCTTGGCAATTTTCGAAAAAATGACTTGCTGGACCGAAAAACAGCTTTTGATTATTCTCGTATTTCTTTAATCGATGTTTGCTCTCAATGTATCAATTTTATCAAAAAATGATACAGGAATGAAAATATTCATCTTTCGAAGCAGAACAACTTTTGTTTGAAACTTTTCCCTGTAAAATCAATGTTAAGAAATTTTTTCTGAATTCCCGACACCTATGAAGGTGCCGGAAAGCGCTTTATGACACAGATGAGCGCCTGAAAATTCGCACGTGTTATTTATATGTCATCTTCTACATGCACACAGATTTTCAAGCATGAACCAGTAACCGCAATGAACCATAAAAATTGGCACCTTTGCCACCTCGCCATCGATCACCTGCCCCACTCAGACCTTTCAGGCACCCATTTTTGCGTTCGTCATCCTAAGTCGAACCTGTCACGGGGAAAATCGTCCTTGCACCTGTAATTACATCATTTTTGTCATGGGCTCCTGGTCTAACAAGATTTGTAAATGTTTCCTTCATTAGCGCAGATATCGACCGACTTTCAAGAACGTTTTTTTTTCTTCATTTTTTTAAATTATGTCACGAAATTAATGTAGCTTATTAAAATTTAATTGAACCATGTCTTTATAATTTTAGTTATTGTAACAGGTCTTTATCTCATAACAATGAAAGGAATGTTTGTGGCAGTTATACGAAAGTAGCCGTCCGCTCGCAGTGGGGAGCCTGCCGAGCTAGCGGGCCCGGGGTGGCATCCCCCTACCGGCCAGTAGGTACTCTACCCCCGGTAGTAGTTTGGGAAACAATGTTATATATAATATGCATTCGATTACATACTCCGTCTGAAATAGCCAGGTATTATATATATAATGCCTGGATTATATACTTTTCCTGTAACGTATATATATATATATATATATATATATATAGACTTGCATGTTGGTGGCGGAAGTGAGAACGTGTTTGGTGACAGGCGGTGGGAGGTTTTTAACGGAATTTGTGTGGAAGGTGTGAGTGGAGTGTGAGGATTGAAGCCCAGGAGTTGAGTAGAGTTTTGTGGGGTGAATTGGGGAGATAAAAAGTGTTTTTTGGCGTGGGAATGAGGTGAGATTTAGGTAGATAGAGAAAGTGAGATTAGGGTGGCAAGGAGTCGGAGGAGTTTGCGGTCGGGAGTCTTGGGCCTTTGTGGGGCCAGGGGTGGTTCTAGTAGAGTTAGGGGATGTTTAGGCAGAGAAAGGGGCCTGTGAGGAATAGAAAAGAAGAAGAAAAAAAGAAGGCAAATAAAGGGAAAATTTGGCGGCGAGTCTTCAGAGGCATCTGTCGGCTGCGGTGGGTACTGCATGGAGAGGACACAGTTACCGGCGGCAGAGCGGGAGGGAAACAGTGAGAGTGCTGTCAGTGCTGCTAGTGAAATAGACGGGGACGAAATTTTCCACGTGCTACAACGGACAACAGCGTGTGATTCAGTGTCGAATAGCGCGTCGGGGAGAGGGAGAAGGCGGAACGGTGGGAACGAAGGAAGCTAGAAGGTAAGGGAGAGAGAATCGAGCACGAGTAACGGGGAGGATCTCTTGAAGAGGAAGAGAGACAGCCGAAAGAGTCCGGACAAAATCGAATTAGAGAGGCCTTTTAAAAAAAGCGTGAGAACACCTAGGCCCCCCCCCCCAATGGAGGGAAAGGCAGATAAGGAGGGTTTCGGGATGTTGTTAGGCGTGATCAGGGGGCTGAGGGAGGACGTGAGGGGGACTAAGGAGCAGATGGAAGGCATGAGGTAGGACATGAGAATCAGAGATGAGAGATGGGAAAAGGAGGTGAAGGAGCTGAGGGAGAGAGTAGAAGGGTTAGAGAGGGAAAGCAAAGAGAAGGAAGTTGAAATAAAACAGACGGAAGAGGAGATCAGGTTGTGGAAGGAAAGGACGGAAAAGAGACTTGAGAAGGTGGAGGGCAGGACGGAAATGGAAGTAGGAGACGGGAGTGGGGGGAGTGAGAATAAAGATATTTGGGAGAGGGTAGAGAATATGATAGAAGATAAAGTAGGAGGGCGTAGGAATGAAAAGGAGGAGAGGGCAGATAAGGAAAGGATAAGAGCAGTGGAGTTGAAAATGGAGAGAAAAGAAAAGGCAGACAGGAGAAATAATATCGTGATAAGAGGGTTGAAGCTAAATAGTGGAGAAGAAAGGGAGGGCGTGGAAGAGCTGCTACAGAGCATATGGTGGGTTAAAGGCAGGGTAGGGGAAAGTAAATTGGAGGGGAGGAAGGAGAAGGAAGTGGCGGTTGTGGAGTTTAAGAGCTGGGAAGAAAAGTTGGGGCTAATGCGAAATAAGAACAGGATACAGGATGAGGGAGTTTTCATCGATCACGATTTGACGAGAAAGGAAAGGGATGTGCAGAGAATGCTGTATGACAGGGCTAGGAGGAAGAAGAGAGAAGGGAGATCGGCGAAGGTAGGATATCGAAAAATAAGAGTAGACGGGAAGATGTGGGTGTGGGACGAGGAGAAAGAGGTGTTGAAGGAAGTGCAGGAGGATTGGTTTCGTAAGAAGTAGGGGGGTGGGGGTAATGCAGGGTAGAAGAGTAGTGAAGGTGCTGTACTGGAACGTCGCAGGGGTAAAGAGGAAGGACGAGGAGTTCTGGCGGTATATCCAGGAATTTGATGTTGTGGGACTGGTAGAGACGTGGGTAGAAAGAAAGGAATGGGATAGAATAGAGCCAAAGCTGCCAAGGGGGTATAGGTGGAGACTCCAGGAGGCGGTCAGAGTGAAGAAGAAAGGAAGGGCCAGTGGGGTAATTATAACCGGGGTTAGAGATGGATTAGAGGAAAAAGTTCATGGAGAGGAAGAGGGGGAGGGAGTGCAAATGAGGGAAATAAAAATAGGGATAACGTGTAAGTTTGTGACAGTGTACAATAAGGATGGGATGGAAAGAATTAAAGAAAGGGCGGAAGACCTGCTGGGCGAAAGAGAGGAGGGTATGGTGGTACTGGGTGGGGACTTTAATGCGAGGATGGGGAGCGAAGGGGGACTTTACAGAGAAGGGGAGAGCTTCGAAAGGAAATCGAAGGATAAGATAATAAATAAGGAGGGGGAGATTCTGAGGGACTGGGTGGAGGATAGAGGCTGGGCGGTGGCGAATGGTATGGTAACTGGGGACGAAGAGGGAGAATACACATATGTAAGTAAAAATTCGCAGTGGAGGGGAGGGCAGAATCAGACCATCAGCCATTAAGTCTGTGGATAAGAGGTGAGGGTGGCGGAAGACCACGGAGCAGCTAGGAAAGGTACGCTTTGGAGGGGAGTTGGTGGAAGAGATATGGGAGGATCTGAAAGAGAAGGTGAATGGGTGTTTGCAAAAGAAGGTATTCAAAAAGAAGGAAAAAGGAATGGTGAAGCCGTGGTGGGATAGGGAATGTAAAAAGATGAAAAGGAAGGTAAAGAGGAAGTACAAGAAGTGGAAAGAGGGTAATGCGAGAAGGGAGGAGTACGTAGAAATGAGGAAGGGGGTTAGATTGATGTGTGAGAAGAAAGAACAGGAAAAGGAGAAAGATCTGGAAGAGGAGTTAGCAAATGTTAAGACAGAGGGGGATGTCTGGAAGATAATAAATAGGTGTAGGAAGCGTAGGGTGGGGGTCAGCGAGAAGATAAGGAGTGAGGAGTGGAGGGAATTTTTTAAAGAATCGTTCCAGGGTTCAGATTCAAGGAAGACGGATGGGGGAAGTAGAAGAACGGATGAGGCAGAGATGGAGGAGTTGAATGACGAGGAGATAGAGGAGCAGATAAGGAAGTTGAAAAGGTGGTTTAGTACACAAAAGGGCGAGGGATTCCCAGGAGGGTGGAGAGAAGGATTAATAGTGCCAGTGTATAAGAAAGGCGATAGAGATAGGCAGGAAAATTATAGAGTGATGACGCTAATGAATACAGCGTATAAAGTATACGCGATGGTGGTGGAAGAGAGACTGCGGAAGGATGTCGAGGGGAAAGGAATATTGCCGGAGACGCAGGCGGGATTTAGGGCGGGTAGGAGTACTATCGATAATATCTACGTTCTGCAGCACGTGGTGGATATAGAATTAGCGAAGAAGGGGACGAGAGTGTACGCGTTTTTTGTGGATCTCAAAGGCGCGTTTCCGTCAGTGGATAGGGGGCGGTTGTGAGAGGCGATGGATGATAGAGGAGTAGAGAGAGGCCTAATTGAGAGGGTAAGGGAGATATATGAAGAGACCGAAGACAAGGTAAGAGGAGGGGAGGGGATTTCGGAGGGATTCTGGATGGATAGGGGGTTAAGGCAAGGGTGTCTACTTAGCCCAACGCTTTTTGCGATTTTAATTGCGGATAAGGAAAGCAAGCTGGAGGCCGGGGTGGTAGGAGGAGTCAGGATAGGAGGGGTTAGAATTTGATCACTAGCGTATGCAGATGACATAGTGTTGCTGGCAAACAGCGAGGAGGCCTTAAAGGAGATGAAGAGGTTGAGAAGATCCTTGGATAAGAAGGGGTTAGAGCTGAATGCGGAAAAGTCCAAGGTTATGGTGTTCAGAAAAGGAGGGGGAAGGCATAAGGGAGGAGGGTGGAAGTGGAAGGGAAGGGAGGTGCAGGAGGTGAAAGAGTTTGTGTACTTGGGCTTCGTGTTTCGGAGGAATGGGGGAGTGGATTGTCACATAAAAAAGAGAGTGAGGAGGGCAAATGTGGTGATGAGGCAGGTGTGGGGGTTGGGAAAGAAGCTATTCGCAGATGATTTTGGACAGAGGATGAAATGGTTTGATTCGCTAGTGATGACTGTGCTATTGCATGGAGTAGAGGTATGGGGGTGGAAGGAAATTGAAGAGGTCGATAGAACGCAGGAGAGGTATGTAAAGTGGACACTGGGGTTGGCAAGGAACACGCCCAAGTATATTGTCAGGAGGGAGACGGGGAGAACGAGTGTAGGGATTCTAGCAGGGAGCAGAGCGTGTAAATATGACGAGAAATTTTTGGAAGAGGGCGGAAGTAGGCTGGTTAGGGAGTGTTGGCGAGAGAAGGAGAACAGGAGAGGGGGTGGGAAGATGGAGGCCGAGAGGGAAAGGTAGTTTAGAATGAATGGACTGCAGATGGATGAAGTGAGAAGGATGCACGAGGAAGGAAGGAAGGTTTATGACTTGGTTAAGCAAAACGGCATGGAGAGAGAGAAGACAGAAGAGGAAGAGAGAATAAGAGATTCAAGGTATAACGGGAACTATTTGTGGATTATGCCAAGGGCAAGAGCGCAATATTTATGTGAGAAAGGAAGTCATGAGCTTATAGCGAGGCTGAGGTGTGGGTGCATGGAGGGTTGCAATAAGTTCTGGCTCTCTCGAGAGAAAAGGATGTGTGAGCTGTGTGGAAAGGAGGAAGCAAGAGTGGAGCACTGGTTGGAGGAGTGCGGGGAAGTGCATGTAAGTATGGAGGTATTGTTGCGTGAAAAGGGGGGAAAAAGGGCAGTAGCATGGGTGAAGGGAGTGTTGGGTAAGATGTAGATGAAGAGAAGGAATGGAGACGGAAAGATTGTAAATAGGAGAGAAAGTAGATATAAGGGAGATGCAAATATTGTAAATAGTAGGTAAGTAGTATGTATTAGAGCGAAAACAGAGGTTGGCAAGCGAGACAATGCGAAAAAGTAGGGACATGCGAGCGAGGCGAAGCGAGGAAGGCAAGGCGATAAGAGCGTGCGGCGTAGAGATAAGGAATGGATGGATGTTAGTTTTTAAGGGTTAGTTTTAAGAAAATTCTGTAAAAATGGAAGTGTAAGCAAGTCAATTTTTTAAGGCCAGCAGGCTGAAAAATAAACGTTTATATATATATATATATATATATATATATATAATCATTCTGTTTTGGTTTTGGTTCCTTGCGAATAGAACCGAAGGGTTTATGACAAAGCCACCGAACGCGTCCTCGGGTTGCGGATAGAGGGTCCTTGTACCAAGGGTTTCTTTCTAAAAGTAAGTGTGGTTCAAAAAAATCGAACGCGCAGGACTCCCGACAATGGGTCAGACAACAATTCCGACTACCCTAGATTTGCAGGAGCCAATCAAGATGGTGTCAATGCGATTGACCGGCGGAATCTTGTTACTTTTAAGTGGACGGATCGACTCAATGACGGCCTGCTAGAGTGCTACGATACCAATATGGTCCCTAAACGAGAAGGTTACATGGCACGACTGCATGCTCTGTGGTGCGAGAAACGCCCAGAGCGCTCGATCTTTTCGCATGAACGTCTGCAAAACCATGCTGAACAACTCCGAAAAAGGGGTTAGGTGAGCGGAGTGCCTACTCTACCGCAGCCAGAACAAGCTGGGTATAGAGAAATAGAGGCGACACTGAGACCAACCACGAACAGGCATCCAATAGAGGAAGAACGATGCTTCAGGACCCGGAGAAACATCAACATTTAGGTTTCTCCCAAGCCCAAAGATCTGGCTGGGCAAGACAGTACGCGTCCTGCATTCAGTCTGTGATTGACTACATAACATCTGGCAGGACTTGCACTGCCAAGGTTCGACAGTTCGCGTGCGAACTGCGGATCCGTCATCACACAACCAACAAGTCATAGCTACTGACCATCAGGCAGCATATTGTTGACAGAATACGAGTACTATCTAACGCTAGGAGAAGTTTAGAGCGGAGAGAGAGGTGTGTCAGAGAAAATCAAAAGTTGTTATCTGACTTATCTAAACTCTTCCAAGAACCAGCACCTGGCCCGAATTTTTACCCCATATCTAAAGTCAGAAGAGCCTATTCCGGAGTGGTTGGTGGAAGGGCGCACAGTGCTCCTGCCGAAGATGGACAACTTAGCTGACCCTCAGAATTACAGGCCAATAACTTGTCTGAACACAGTGTACAAGATCTTCACAGCTATCCTAAATGATAGGATTGTCCGGACAATTGGACCTGTCTGGCGAGAGATGTATGAACAACGCGGCTCAAAGAAAGACATAGCAGGATGTCGGGAGAATCTGCTCATCGATAGATGCGTCTGTAAAGACACAGCATCCTGTCAACGATCTTTATCGATGGCCTGGATTGATTACCGCAAAAGCTTTTGATTCAACCTCCCATAGACTTATCATCTGTCTTTTGGAAGGCTTAAAGGTTCATCCACAGATCGTGAGGTGCATAGAGAGATTAATGCCGCTTTTGAAAACCAGATTTACTATCTCATCTGGAAAACATCGTGTGATCAATAACAGTATCACCTTTCAGAGAGGTGTGTTTCAGGGCGACACCATGAGCCCTCTCCTCTTTTGCCTCACATTGTTGCCACTATCTCTCGCACTTCGCCATACCGAAGGGTACCTCTGCGGCAAACCTGGAAACCGAAAGCATAAGGTCACTCATGTATTTTACATGGATGATCTTAAGGTCTATGCTAGAAATCAAGAGAAACTACATCTAGCTCTAAAAATTGTCAAAGATTACACTCAAGAGATTGGAATGGAGTTCGGGTTAGAGAAATGCGCAAAGGTTAATTTGCTGAAAGGAAAACTTAACGGCATCCCCGAAGATCCTGAGCTCGTTGACAGAAGCTCTATATGAAACCTTTGCGCTGGAGAGACCTATACATACCTGGGCGTGCCTCAGAGCCGCATTCAGGACGGAATATCTATAAAGGATTCTCTCCGATACAGATACAAACGTCTCATCTGACAGATATGGTCTTCCTAACTGTCGGCGAGGAACAAAGTATCTGCGCCGAACATGCTTGCCCTCCCAGTAGTAGATACACTCACGGAGTATTCAATAGGTTACCGAGTTGTGGTGCAGGTAGCACAAGACTGACTCTTGAGGACGCGGATTTCGGTATTAGAACCAGGAAGTTGGTCCTCTCCCCAGTCCTGGTTCTAGGCCTACAGGGTCGTATGGTAGTGGGGTGCTTGCAACTGTGTTACAACCTCCCCCCCCCCCTCTGTTTGGGACGAGGTTCATTGTTTCAACAATTCCTTGCACCTATCCAGTTCCTCGCCGAATGTAAGCAAGGATTCTTCCTCCGGGATGTCCAGTTGTATATATGAATCGTCTTCTTGTTCCTCCTCGATTATTTAGCTGTCTTCTTCTTGTATCAGTTCGTTTTCCTCGACCGTTATTTTCAAGATGTCCTCAAATCTTTTGTTCGTTTCTACCCAACCGCCTTTGATGTATTTAGTTTTTGTCGAATCCGGAACCGTGTGGTAATTTTTGATCCGATTGGACATTTCCTTACAGTAGGTGTCATGAAAAATACAAAGCTCCACCGGAACCATTCTCTTGCAGTGACGACATTTCCGCACCTTGATTTCTTCCATCTTTTTCTTGCTAAAACAAATTAAAGAAAATCCCTACCGCCGTTTTAATTGACCTGTTGCATCTTTCGGTTGGATTTGCTTGTGCATGATATTTAGGAGTTTTTGAGTGTCTAATAACAAATGTTTTAGTTGAATTAATAATTGATTTATTTATGTGTTCTTTACCGTTATCTGTAAATAAAATTCTAGGAGTTGCCCATTTTGAAATTATACGTTTGTGAAATTCTTTTTCAATTGTTGATGCTAATTTATTTTTAACCTTAATTATTTCTACCCATTAAGTAAACATATCAACGAAAAGTAGAATATATTGATTTCTTGACTTCGTCATCGGTAGTGGGCCCATCATATCAGATGCTACCACTGTCCACGGTTCTTCAATTATTCTCTTTCCCATTAAACCGATTTGATTATTTACCTTTGGTTTTATTCTCTGGCAAATTTCGCAGTCTTTTACGTATTTCAGTGTTTCGGAATACATTCTGGGCCAAAAATAATTTTCCGAAATTTTTGCATAAGTTTTTTCCATACCTAAATGACCTGCTTGTTTATTATCGTGATTTTCAATTAAAACTTGTTCGTGTAATTCTTTTGGTATCCTTAATTTCCACGGGTTGCTATCTAAATTTAAGCTTGATTTTGTATGTAACATTTTGCTTTTGTACCAATTATCCTCAATTTCTTTAAAATCTTTTTCGTTGTTTTCTACGGTGATTGATAAAATACTAGAGACATTTATTTCGTTTTCATTCGACATTGATAATGCATCTGGGACATGGTTCAAACTTCCTTTTCTATACATTATTTCATAATCGTACTCTAATAATTCCAAAGCCCATCTTGCTAATCGGCCAGTTGGATTTTTTAAATTATTAAGCCATCTTAAGGCAATGTGATCTGTAATTACTTTGAAAGAATAACCCTCTGAATACGGTCTAACTTTCCTTATTGCCCAGACTACTGCTAAACGTTGTTTTTCTGAAGTAGAGTATTTTCGTTCTGCGCCATTAAGACCTCTACTCGCAAACGCTATTACGACATTTTCACCATTTATATTTTGCGTTAATACGGCTCCTAATCCTGTATCGCTAGCATCGGTTTCAAGTTGGAATTGACTTCCAAAATCAGGGCAGGCAAGAATTGGTGCTGTTGTTAGTAGGTGTTTAATAGTCGTAAATGCCTGTTCCTGTTTGTCAGTCCATTCCCACTTCACTTCCTTTTTTAATAGCTTTAGCAGAGGTTCTATAATTTCTGCAAATTTCGGAATAAATTTCCTATACCATGAAGCCATTCCTATTAATCTCTGAATTTGTTTAACCGTCTCTGGTCTTGTGAAATTTAAAACAGGTTCAATTTTATCCTTATCTACTTGTAATCCTTTTTCTTTAACTTTAAATCCTAAGTACTTTATTGCAAAACAACCACGTTGACATTTGTCCAAACATATTGCTGAACCTGCATTTTAAATTTTTTCTAAAACAGTTTCTAAATATTTTTAATGTTCTTCGAAATTTTTTGAAACTATAATTATATCATCGAGATAACAAAATACATGTGGTTTTAATTCTGGTGTTATTATTTTGTCCATTAGGCGCTGGAATGTAGCAGGAGCATTTGTTAATCCAAATGGCGTTCTCTTAAACTGATGCATTCCTTTGCCCGGGACAATAAAAGCTATAATTGGTTTTGATTCGTCGTCCAGCGTTATCTGGTGATATGTTGACCGAAGATCAATTTTGGACTTGTATTTTGCCGACCGTAATGTGTCTAAAATTTCTGACATTATAGGAATTGGGTACAAGTCCTTTTTGGTTATTTTATTTACTTTTCTAAAATTTAAACAAAATCTATATTTTCCATTTGGTTTTTTTTATCTTGACTATTGGATTTGACTAGTCACTATTGGATGGTTCTATTATTTTTTCTTCTTAAAATCTATCTACTTCCTCATACATAAATTCTCTAATTTTTGGGGATACATAATAATATTTTTGTTTAATTGGCTCATGTCCCTGAACATCTATTTTATGGCTTGTTAAATGTGCCGGTTTTAATTCCGTTCCCTGATCCATCACTTTTCTTTTGATCAAGTTCTCTAATTGCACTTGTAGTGTCTCATTTAATTCTACTATTCCTTCAGAAATTTCTTCGCAAAATTCTACATTTTTCTTCCTTTCTATTTTTACGGGTGTAATATTATTATTCAATACCGCATTATTTCTAAAATTATACCAATTACTTTTTCTAATTGTGAATAATTTTTCTACTGTCGAATCATTTTTTTTCCTTTGTTTTATCGATAACTGTTCCCCATTTAGAATCCTTTTTCTCTTTATTAAATTCCAATGGGCCTTTAAATTCCTGTTCTAATTTTCTATCTTTATTTTTCGTATGTGGATTCGTATTTATTTTAGTCTCTCTCTTTATTTTATTCCTATCCTTGTTTGTTTTCTTGCCTATTCTCTCTCTCTTTATTTTGACTAGCCTGCTTATGTAATCTTTCGACGCCTACGCTGGCTCTTGCTAGTGTTGCGTCTAGGGCCGTCTTTAGGGTTGCGGGGGCCCCGGGCCGGTTACATTGTGGGGGCCCATTACCGGACTCAAGAAACGTTATTCCTCCCTGACTTCTAAAAAAAAAAGGTCATCGAAGTAGGAGGCGATGCAGAAGTTTGTCCAGTTTGTAGTGTTTTGTGGGGGCCCCGACGGCCCTATTGTAAAGACGGCCCTGGTTGCGTCGCTCGCATTGTAGGGTATAGGGTGTGGGGCTGCATGCCCCCGTACACTCTGTGCTGGCTGGGGTGCCGGCGGGATCGAGTCTCGTGCATCACCTGTAAGGAGGGCTTGGGGTGGGGTGTATGGCGACACGGGAGAAGAGACTTCGCACGGTAGCAAATCTTTCTCTTTCTCTCGCACGTGGTTTAGCAGGCTAATCTTAGTTCCGAGTTTTAATTTCATTTCCTCATTCTTCCTACTTTTATTTTCCTCGGTATCATTCATTACCGGTTCCTGCATTTTACTTATATTTGCTTGTATGGTATATTTAATATTTGGTAATTCTGGTAAACACCAAATATTTTTATCCTAATCCATTTTTAACCCTAGTCTTTCTATCATATCGGTTCCTATTATACCTATTGATCTTAATTTTGGTACCAGCCTGAATAATAAGTATTTTTCTGTATGACATACTTTGATTGGAATCAAGATTTGCCCTATAATTTTTAATTTCCGGCCATTTGCGACCATTAGTGTGTCATTTTTCGGTTTTTTAATTTCATAATCTAACTCTTGTATTGTTTTCATGAATTTTTCACCTATGTATGAGTGATTTGCACCGGTGTCAAATAACACTCTAAATTCATGATCTTCAAAAAATCAAAATCTATCATAAGGTGAAATCTTGTTTCGTCCGGGTCGTTTGTGTCTATGACAAGTAATTCTGACGGTCTTTGATAACCACCGCTTGCGTTTCCTTGATCTATATTATACCAACAATCACGTCGAAAGTGGCCTACTTTCCCGCAATTGTAGCATGTAATGGGTTCTCGCGATCTATAGTTTAAATTTCGTTTTCCTAAATTTGGATCCATGAAATCCTGTGCACTTGAATTAATTTCACCTTTTTTATTATCCCTACTATTTTCATAATTTGAATTTTTTGTATTTTTATCCTATCCTTTATTATCTTTTTTGTCTTCTTACTTAATATTATTTTCTACCGTGTTATATAAAAGCGCTGGTATTTGCGGAGAATTATTTGTTTATTTTGTCTGTGTGTTCCCTAACAGCTGATTAGTCGCATTTAATAATTGTACAGCTGGGTTCTGATTTCTGAAACTATTATAATTATTATTAAATCGCGAATTTCTTACGAATCCTGGATTATTTTGATAGTTATTATTATTTTTAAATGCTGGATGAAAAAATCTGGAATTTCCATTTGGAAATTTTGGGTTGCAATTGTTTGTTTTGTTGGTTTTGATATTTCGGTTTAAACTGCTTTTGTTGATTTTGATCATAATTTTGTTTTTGATCTTTATCTTGGTTCTCGTTTTTGAATTTATTTAGGTTCTCGTCATTTCCTGTATTTTTTATGTTTTTGACATTTTTACTATCCTCTTTATCTAAAATGCTTAATTGTTGATCTCTACTTTTAGATTTTGCCAATTCTGTTTCCCATTCACGTCCTAAAATTTCTAATTCCGAAAAATTTGAAAAGGCATTTCTAGTAATATAAACTTTATATTAAATTCTCAAATGTTCATAAGCTTTTCTCAATCGCCATTCTAGGCTTGGTCGCGGCATTAATTTTTCAAATAATTGTTTAATTTCCGTCATAAAAGCATGAATATCTTGTTCTTTTTTCTGATTACAAAATTTTATTTTATTTTTAATTCTTTCACTATATCTTTCGTTTAAGTATGCATCGTTAAAATCTTCAATAAAATGGTCTAAATTTTGCTAATTATCTCTATTAAACTGAAACCAACTTAAAGTTTCTTCTTCAAAAACAGCATCTAAATTTTCTAAAATATCTGTTTCGCTAATTTTATAACCTCGTTTCAATCTAAGTAAACTATTCAAAAAATAAGTGGGACTGTTTTCCGTATTATTTTTAAATTTTATGGGCCAGCTAGACATTATTTGGAATGGCGTTTGAATCATTCCAAGTGGAAAAAGGGTTGCTTGAATTTCATGTGTATTATTTTCACTCGTCTCCTCTCTTATTCTATCCATTCTACTTTGTCTTTCTGTTTCAAATTGAGGCAAGTTTGATCTTCTCATAATTGATTGCCTTTGCACCGTTCTTGGTAACGAGTATCTGTCCCCTTGACCGCTACTTCTGTTATTTATTATCCTTTTACTTGCACCTGCTAACGCGTGTCTTTGCTCATTACAATTTAATTCTGTTTCTTCAAAACGAACAGTATTATTACGTATTTTATTTTGAGTCGTTAAATTTCGTGTTGAATATAAAATTCTATCCATTTTATCATTTAAATTTTTAATCTCTTCTGAAAGCTCTTTTATTTTAATTTTATCATTTTTATTTTCTTCAAAATTGATTAATTCTTCTGCACTATTCCAAAATTCAATGTTATTCTCTACAAATGAATCAATTTCAAAAGTTTGATTATTTATTTTTTTATTTTCTTTTTCCTGCCTTCCTATCTCTATTCGTAATCTTTCGCGGCCTGTTCTTGCTTTCTCTGCTCTTTCTCTATCTATCCTGTCTCTTTCTTTTCTAAGTATTTCATCTCTTTCTAGACTACTCAATTCTAAACATCTTTTGTCTCTTTCTAACTTTTTGTGTTCTTTTCTCTTTGCCTCGATTTTATTATTTATTTTACTAAATTCTAACTCCTGATTTTCAAAAGTGCTACTATTTTCATTATCTATTTTCCAATTGCCTAACGTATTTTCGGTATTGGGAGACAGTAAACCAAATGCTTGTATTTGCTGGGTACTACTGTTATGTTCGTGTGGGTTTGGCGTAATTTCTGTATGCGTCTGTGTACTTTTCCTTCAAAATTTGTCTAGTTTTTTCCTAGAAGTAAAGTCTATTATTACGCTCTTATTTTTCAAATTCATTTCCGTTCCTTCCTATCCGTATTATTGTTATTTTTGGTTTAATTTCTTGTTATTAAACCACTTACTTGAGCAATCCGTCTACGTGAAGTACGCACAAGGCATTTATATTTTTAGGGTATTTTCATTTTTTATTGAAGATGGCAAGGCTTGCGAGCACGCGAAGTATACCAACTACTTTTAACAGACATATATATACAGTCTACCCGCACTTTTTCGACTAAAATATTTACCTACCCGCACATTTTAAAAATATCAAAATACGTTTTCCATGTAAACCTTCATAAGACAATTTTCAAAATTCCATTTTGAAATCAAAATTCCAATTCAAAGTTTTTCCTCTTTCATGGCACATATGCATCAATTTAATTTACAGTTCATCA
Source organism: Andricus quercusramuli (assembly GCA_932178445.1). Taxonomy (NCBI): domain Eukaryota; kingdom Metazoa; phylum Arthropoda; class Insecta; order Hymenoptera; family Cynipidae; genus Andricus; species Andricus quercusramuli. The sequence goes on along the minus strand of CAKNXH010063941.1, from coordinate 1,672 downwards.
TTTGGCTTCCGTTCTCGACCTGGGAGGATTTTTGGTGGGATTGTGGGTTTTTTAAGGAGGGCGCCAAATTTGTGAGGGATCTCATCAAATTAAGGGATAGGAGGGATTTGGAGCATCGAGAAAAAGGGTGAAGTCAATAAAATAATATCGGGTTATCAAAAAATGGTTTATTTCACCAAACATACAGGATGGAGACTCCTGACAGTCTCTTCTCTTTCCAAAACCCGGGCCGGGCGGCGAACCTGAGAACGGGTGAGCGATGGGGTAGGATTCGGGCGATGAAGCCAAGATCCTGGAGAGCAGCTATGGGTGTTGTCTCAGAAGGGATGCCGTTGAGGATGAGGTAGCGTCGTTGGTGAGAAACTCACGGAGAATTTAAGGGGTTACCGGGATGGGGTGCAGGTAGCACAAGACTGACTCTTGAGGACGCGGTTTTGGGTATTAGAACCAGGAAGTTGGTCCTCTCCCCAGACCTGGTTCTAGGCCTACAGGGTCGTATGGTAGCGGGGTGCTTGTAACTTTGTTACACATGGACGAAGGACGAGCTCAGATCCCTCGATATCGGGTCCCGATAGGTTATGCGCATGAACAAAAGCATGCACCTTAAGTCTTCTGTTCCACGACTTTACATCTCACGCCGTCAAGGTGGTCGTGGAATACAGAATCTTGAATGTCTTCAAAACAGGATTATTCTGGATACAGCACACATAGTCGCAAATGAACAAGACCCTCTTCTTAAAATGGTCAGGAAACACGAAGAAGTAGGCAAAGGGGCGTTTCTGTACAAAGCAGCTGAGGAGGCTGCTGAAACATTCGGCCTTGCCTTCAATATCAGGGGTGAGTAAAATGCATCAAATCTTATCCATCTTGAATACTCACTCCTGAAGTCCCGGATTAAGAAAGCGCAGGAAAAAAACATCCGCGAACAGCTCCTCGACAAGATATGCACGGCATCTTCCAGAGAAATGTCGAAGATCATTCGATGTCGTATGAGCTGACGTCTGTCTAGCATACCGTCGCCACATTTTGAGCTAAGACATTCCCGATGATAGCTGCAGTGCGTGTCATGAACACCCCGAGCATCTAGGACACATACTGTCTAGTTGTCCAACTCATGCGGAAACAACCTACATTCAAAGGCACAATGTGGCACAAAGAGTGCTTTATTACCATCTCTGTCACTCTTACGGCATTAGCCCAAATACCTCTCCACTAAACGCTCCTAGAGAAATAGGATTAATTGTCGAAAATGTGAAGTGCCGCATATGCTGGAACTTCATATTCTCGACAATTGTTTCCGTTGCGCACTCGAGACCTGACATAGTTCTTCTTGATTTCGAGAAGCGAACCATGTTCGTTATCTAATTTTCGGCACCAGCTGACAAAAACGTCACTGCGAAGGAGAAAACAAATAAAGAGAGGTATAAAGACCTTATAAGGAGTTGCGACGGTTATATCCGGAATATTCTGTTAAGCTAATCGTCCTGATCATCGGCGCTCTTGGTCCTCAGGGTGCACGAGAGTTTCGCCGGATCATCGTATTGAATTCGCGCAGACTATAACCACCGATCTCACGGTCGTGAGACGTGGTTACAGCTAAAATTTTACCGAGATTTCGCTGGGATCGGGTGCAATTTTGATTAGCTCCCGCTGCCGGCGAAATCCTGGGATT
>CAKNXH010063940.1:64822-79430 GCA_932178445.1 Andricus quercusramuli | reverse complement strand
CATTCGTTTGGTTTTTGGTTTCAACTATTTTCGTGACGATGTTCACTCCATTCTACGCTTTTTTATTCCGTTGAGAAAAATATTCGCATGTAGTGTTATCTTCTTTCGATAATCGAACTTTTTCTGATTATCCATTTTCTCTTCATAATACATATGACGCTTTCCACGTCAAAAAAATCAATCTTGGCAGCCATCTCATCGATTTTAATGAAACGCAGTGTTGTTGTGGTACCTTATGGGTAATGCTTTTTGGCAGAAGGATTTTCAAAAATTTTGAAAATTCTGGGCGTGACGCCATTTTGAAATTTGGGGTGGTTTTTTTTTTTAAATTGTAATAATTCCGACAATTTTTTTCGGATTTTGATGAAACTTATAGGCACTTTGTAAAACAAGATGCTGTTTTATATAAAATATGAAACAAAAACAAATTTCAAAATTTTCACAAAAAAAAAACTCAATAAAATTTTTTGATTTCATTTTTGACAAATTTCGCTATTTTTGATTTTTGATTTTTTTTTAGAATAATATTCCTTGTTCTTTTATCTTTCATTTCAAAAAAAAAACTTGACGGACACTCATCTGGTTCGCGAGTTATGAATATTTAAAGAACGACATTCCAGTCGAATGCTTGAGCTACGCAGCAGCTAGGCGGGTAGTGCAGACATTATCATTACACAATGTACCCTTGAAACGCTGCAGTCTTAAGCATTCCTGTTTACTTAGTTATTTTTCTCTATTGCTTAGAATATTTTTGCTTAGGAGCAGATTTTTGGATCTGAAATATTTTTGATGTTGTGTCAGGAGCAGCGGAATATATTTTGCAACGGATTTGATGGCTATTGATCGGTATGGAGGAATGAAATCCTCTCGTACCATCAATTGTCTGAGCTTTCAGAAAACGATCGCTAAGGAATTTCGCATGATTTTCATATTCGCTTGTGGCACAAAAAATGAATTTCACTTTTGGCATAGCGCTGATGGCCCAATCGTACAACAAGGATGCCGTCGTAATCTGATTATCTAGTGGTCTTCGCAGACTCGCTGCTGTAGCTTCGCGCTTTAGTGTTCCAGATAATCCGTCACAAGGCCCTTTTCCATGAGAAGTGGCATAAAAATGCCATTCTCCTTTGATTTTGAAGTCTTCTTTGAAGTGCGCAAGATTAAGAAAATTAAATTTATTCTTATATTGCGAACCAGCTCCATCGGTGAAATGTATTAACTTTTCTACGTGATATCGAATTTTTAGTTCTGTGATTACTTTCTTTGAAAACAAATTAACGGCAGTTGCATCGTGGTGAAGGCAATCCGAAATAATCATGAAACTGTCGTGCACTACTTCCCCATTTTCTTTATGGTAAACAACAAAGGGGTGGATCGTTACTTGTGTCTGACACCAGTAGTGATTTTGGATGGCGTCCTGAATTACATTAGTAAAATTTTCACCAAAATCGCATAAAACCAAAAACACTCCTGCTTGAAGGGATTGTTTGGTATCATCAATATATTTACTTTGAACCTTCGCTAGGAAATCATGTTTCAACAGATCAGGTAAATCTTTTGTAATTACATGAATGTATTCGTCGCCGGAGTTTACAATAGTTTCTAACATTGAGCAATTTGTGTTTGTCCATCGTTTGTACGTGACATTATCAATGCAATTTTTGTTAAATAATTCATGTAACTTTTCTGTTACTATTATTATTCCAGGGCAATTTTTTCAATAATTTAAAAAGCAATCAGGTTTTAGGTTCTCGCACACCATGGTGCCTAAAATGTCTTTATACGATCCGAGAAAATCATTTCCAGGTTGTGCATCTGCAAGCTCTTTCAGTCGTGCTCCAGCTATCATCAGTTTCATATGTTGATGAATTTTACACACACAAACTGAATGTGTTCCATTACCGCCCGCCAGAATGCATTCCTTTGGTCTTAATCCCGCGAATTTGGAAAACCCAACCTTACAGTCAGGATATCTCTCTTTATAAGCTACGTATAACTCCTTCAAATTTCCCAAGAGTAGTCGTTTCTGTTCATGTACTCGAACTCCATTCTTCTTTACTGACACGTAATCATTTTTTCCAGGCATTTGCCGACTAAAATCGCTGTGGCGATAAAAATTATGAACAAGCGTTTCTGCCTCTTCAGATAGTCTTTTTCCAAGTTTAGGATTAGGAGATGAACCGATTCCATGTTCGGTGTGAATGACTTTTGCCAAACGAGCCATATTATAAGGAACACTAAACGTGTGTTGTATACGCCGAATTTCCCAACTTCTTGGCAACATCGTTAAGAACTGAACTTTTTCTGATTTTTTTGTTGTTTCAGAGATTTTTTCTTTCCACTCCTCAACGAGTTCATTTATTTCATTCTCGTTTTTGTTTACAACTTCAAATATTTTCTGCAGCTCAAAGTCTATAGCTTCCCTTATTTCTTGTACCTTTCGTTTTTGGGCTTTTATTGATCTTCGATTCTTCCGATTTTCAATTGGGGGAATTCGCAAAATTTCAAGTATTTTGTTGAGCTTTATTATTAATTTTTCATCCTCGGAAATCAGATACAAGTCTTCCACTTCTCCAGAAACCACGCCTTCTACTTCATTTTCTGATTCATTGCTGAGATAATTTTCGTTCTGATCTACTGGAGGAAGATCATCAATACGGTTCGGTAAAGAAGAAGGGGGTGGTGCAGTGTTTCCTATAACAGCTTTTACATTGTCATTGGTTTTTGGGGGATGAAGACGACATGAATTGCATATAAGCTGTCTACAATTTGCCTTAATACGAATACATAACTCCATACAGACTTGATGCTGGTCTCCTTAATGTTGCCAAGAGAAGACAGTTCTTCATGGGTAATATGCTCTACACTCTTTTTCAGAACAAAGCTCCCGAGTATCTATTCAACCTATTCCAATTTGTAGACGGAGACCTTCCAGCACAGTCTAAGCTTCGTAGAAGACATAAAATCCTTAAGATTCCTTTTCACAGAACGTGTCAGCTTCAAATATTATTTATAGTAAGGGGTGCCCGACTATGGAATAAAATACCATATGATATTAGAAATGCATCTTCCCTGTATCATTTCAAGAATCTCTTTTTCAAATATTTGTACAATACTCCTAACCCAACTCTTGAAATTACTCACTGGTAAACTCTCATATTTAGTTATTGAACATTTCATCTTCGAATTTTCTTTTGTTTTCATTAACTTTGCAAAGTATTTCTTTTACACATAGTTTTTCTCTCTTTATTTCTACCTTGACATGCACAAGATCTACCATTTCACCATCTAATGTTAGTCACTTTTTTTAGTTCCTACTATGTGCTTGAAAATGAATTATTATTTTGAAACGTAATTTCTCTGTTGTAAGATTAATAGGATATTATGCACCAAGGGGGAAATGAGGGATATTCTTGATGAGTGTATCTTTCCAGTGCGAGTCGCAGGAACCGACCTTAAGATCCGCTCTTCAAGTTCGAAGTTATTTCATGGTCATGTGTATCTATGACGTCATAAGTTTTGACGTCCTAGACTGTAAAAACAATAAGACTGAGAAAAATTAGTCTCCAGTGGTATTTAAATGAGACCACTGGTAGGAACCGAGAATAGTTTCTTTTTGCACTGAAGATAACAGCATGAAGTTATCGTTTCAAAAATAGGACGCGAAGAAAAAAAACCGTAAAAAAATAACCCTCTAGTCTTTACAGTGTAAATATACAAATGACTATTATATAACTATAAGCTGAAAAGGGGGAATTTAGGCTAGCTCCACAGGCCTGATAAATAGCCGTATTCATGCATGTATTATATGAAATACAATGAGAATTACAGATATATTATATTATATTCACCAATAGAATTAAAGATGACCGCCAATGTGCAAATAAAAGTACAGACCATCCTCATTTTCGCAAAGTAGAGAACAAACTGATTAATGCTTTAGTGAATAATTTGGTTAACAACTTTATCTGAGAAATATTCCATTGGATCGTCAGATTACAAATATGTACATAAGTATCCGTAATCTCAGAAATATATGTAAAATAACGACTTTATTAGGGTTAAGATAATCCCTCGTAGACAATGATATCATTTCACATTTTTTATTACGATCATTTTAGTTGAGACATTCTCATCTCGAATGGAAGGTAAAAGGTATTATGTGAAAATTGAGTCAACACGACAACTTTCGAAGAAATTATCTGGTTAAATAATCTGATTGAATTTCTCATTAAATTTCCATTTGTATGGAACGAAGTAGTTATAATCGATTGATGAAATCGCGAAATTTGTGTAGCTCAACTAGTCCATGTCTCCAGATGAAAAAAGTGTTGTAAAAGTAACGGCACAAAAATTATGGTTAAAGGTTGGATTTTTTGAAGGTTTTAGTCCCTAGATGTTTTATAAAGATTGTATCAGAGATCGCCACTTTCGTAATGAAATATACTACGTCGAAACTCAGTAGGATGTCTTGGGGTTGCATTTGAATCTGTTGTATCTCTTTGACGAAGTCAAAAGAGTTTTGGACGTGTGTGATGGAGTTTCCTGTAGAAGGAAATCAGTTCTTTTCTAACATAAGGAAGCGTGCTGGGTTGTAAGTTGGTGAGTTTATTGCACTGACGATCAGTCTGAGTCTTTTACAACGGTTTTTGTTTTGCTGACTATTGTTTTCGCGGGGTCTTTTTTTAAGTTTTTTATGTTTATCGTCAGTTAGGAGGTCTATGATTTTGTTATTTTAGTCTTCTTTATTCATTACTACTGTTGTGTTACCTTTGTCTGTGTGTTATATTATGTGGCCTTTATTCCGATTGAGTTCTTCAATTGCTTTTTTTCTTGTTTTGTTAAGTTTGAGGAGGGAAGCTGTACTTGGCGTAAGATGCTGGCGGTTGTACGCCGTATGTCATTCGCTTTCTGGGTTGGAGGGTATATACGGTGGATTGGAAAATACTGATGATTTCTTCTTTCGAGATTTTCGAGGGACTTACTGCAAAATTATGTCCTTTAGATAAGGCTGAAATTATTTCATTGCTGAGGGGCTGCTTGGAGATGTTTTTGCGTACAAAGATCTTCAATCTATTGGGATTAGTCAAACGGTATGCGGTCTAATGTAGACCAAATGTCAAATGTATTATTTCTTTCAAGAGGATATCAACACACCCAACGAATCTCCTATTTTTTGTTTCGCAGAAATTTCTGTTCTACAGACAGACATTCGTATGATTGCGTAGCAATTGCATAATATTTATATGTGTTCTTGATCCAAATCTAGAGAGTATGATTTGGTCTTCATTTCATGATGTAAAGAAATATATATTATATAATATATTATAGGCTATTTTCAAAAAGTAGTTACTCGATTGAGTTCTATGGCTGATTTTGAAGAAAAACGTTCGGGTTCAACTCGATTCACTCAATATGTGAGATTCTGAATAAAATTTACGAAAACGATTTTTTTTTCTTATGAGAAATACGTTTTTAAATTTCGTCAGGCTTGCGGAACATCTAAACATAATTTTTTTCAACAAAAGAACGCATTTTCTTTAGAGTCGAACAAATTTTGGGGCGATATGGACGAAGTTCGAAACAGGCGATTTTGTCACATTTTCGTCTTCATTCAAACAATAGGAAAATAATTGTGATACTTGTGAACAGCCTACGTCACATCTACCAAGGTAACGTATTTACAAGATTTTTCCCCCTAAAAGGATGGAATTTAAATATTTACACACTTAATCTATTTTAACATGCCTTTTTTCGCGTCTCGTGCCTCAGTTTGCAAAAAATATTTGTTTAATTTTTCATGAATTTTAATCAGCAGGATCTTATTTCATTCCTCAATATATTTTTAGAGCTTCCATTCTTCGAAATTTTATTTAATATTAGTTAGCAAATTTTTTGATTCGCCAAACGGATTCTATCTTATATTAATTTCTAGCCTATGAGTAACAGTTTTGAACATATTCGAAGTTGGATGTGAAAAATAATAAACATTTCATATTTCCATTAAACGTAGGAAATGGGAACCTATGTTATCTTCACAATTTGTGTAGCCAGTTACAAAATTGCCTGCATGCATCCCTCCCTCTCTGAGAATTTGAAACCTTGAATTCATGCCAAGAGAATTTCAGAAATCTTCTCGCGTTTCCCACACTGAGAGAACACATTTAGTAATACGTACTATATTCGTTTAGTAGACGATTGTTTCGTATCCCTAGTAGCAACGTCTGCCTTGTATGACAAAGGCCAGAGACTGGCTCAGCATCTGCTCCCCCTAGTCGACCAGAATGGCGGGAGAAAAGATCAGACCAGACGAAAAACAGAATCTGGTAGATAAAGGAACCAGATTCTCATATTTAGTTTGAACACTAGTAATTAATATAAATAATGAAATTTAAAATCTAGGAATCGGAAATTTGAACGATTATAAGTATGGACAAACATGCAACCTTAAACGAAAACAGGTTATGTTTTTAATATTTCAGTGTGTCTCCTGAAATGTTGTGACGTCTCCACAGTATATTCTCCCAGAAAGGGCTCAAATATAGTGTAAAACTATTACAGAAACCTATTTAGTACCATTTTACGTTATTTCAATTTTGTCTGGTGTATATCATGACCAATCTGGGCCAGGATCTGCTACACCAGACTCTGGTGCCAAAACAGCACGCCAAAGCGGAACCAGCCGGGCGCCAGGCCGCAGACAGATTCTTCCTTTTCTGTCGCCCAGCTTGCGCCAATCTGCAGTTATCTTGCTACTAGGGATATTATACTATGCATTTAGTCTCAAATACTAAACGCCGTTTGGTTCCATTTAGTCATTTAGTACCTTCTACAACCGCTTGGTGTCGATTACTTATCGACTCCATTTTGTTTTCGATCTTCATTGATCTTTGCATCACGAAGACGCCACAATCAAGTTACAGTGAGTTTAGTGATTTTTTCTAAAAAAACTGCAAGTTCGAATGTCCATTATATATAAAACCATGGAGGATGTTTTGAAGAGTTTGTATTTCGAGGAGTACATCGAGAATTTCAAAAGTAATTACACTTAATCAATCACCTATTTGTCAGTGCTTATGCCGCGATTTTAGGTTAGGAAGCGTCCTCCCTAAAAAGAGCGTTCATAAATTTCGAAAAATATTGTCGGCATACCGAACATATTTTCGTCAAAGGGCCTCCGGGACCAAAATTCGGTATAATAATCATTGGTGACAGGTTGCGTTTTTTAAAGAAGATAGAAGAGCTGAAAAAAACTGAGGTTCGTAAAAAATCTAATAATGAAATCTTTCTAATAAGTCGAAACAGCCTCCTTCATGCCTTTTTTATAAAAAACATCGTGTGCATCATGGGATCGCTTGGTTTTTTTTTTTTTTTGTCACGTGTCGCCGTTAGCTGTTCCCGACCAAAAGTACCAGTTACGACTCCTTCACAAATAACATGCTATTAATTTGTTATATTCATTTTTGTGTATCCTTATTCCAGGTCATTGAGGTAGTGGAATTTGATCCGCCCCCAAATACGCTTAGAGTTGAAGAAGAAACTGAACCTAATTATAGCACACCAGATGTTGAACATGGTCGCTCTAAAAGTTTGAATAGAAATTTAAAAACCGCATATGGTGTAAGTATTTTTTTCAAAATAATTTAGAAATGAAATTCAATATAGACTAGTTATAAATTTGGCCTTGCATTGTTTATTTCTCATGGTGCTCATTTTATAAGCACCTCATTGAATTTTTTCTCTCCAATTTAAGAGGACTGTAGAGAGTTACTTGGATTGCACAAGAGGCAAAGCAATCCAAAGTAACTACTTTGGACCACAGAATAATCCGAAAACTAAGCCATTATTGGATGTGACGAATCAGAATGCTCTTTCTGATCTCATAATCGAAAATGAGCTTATTGATCCCGATTCAGAGTGAATATAAAATGTCTAAAATTACCTCCGGCATTTAATATAATGTTTCATGGAATCTTTCACTTTTCAGAATCTCTATGAACAGATTTGCAGATTTGGCTAAATAAATCAAGAACATCTTTCCAAACGGAGCCGAGGTACATTTTCTACACATTACACTTGTCTAAATATATATGTCAGTTCTCAAAAAAAAAAAAAAAAAATTCGAATTTGAAACCAAAAACTGGAATTTTCAACAAAATATAGTTGAATTTTTCAACCAAAAAGTATCAATTTTGAACCAAATGATTGAATTTGCAATGAAACAGTCGCATTTTTATCCAATAAAGATGCAAGTTCAACTAAAATAGATGAATTTTCAAATTAAAAAGTTAAGTTTTTCAAAAAATAGTTGAATTTTCAACTGAACAGTTGAATTTCAAACCAGTTTCATTTTCATCTGAAATTTTCTGCAATAATAACATTTTTTGTGATAATTTGTTTCATTTAAATTCATTTCACGCGACGTTGAAGCTAAAACGCTTCAAATTTTAAAATAATAAATTCCATCAGAAATTTATAAACTGGAACCCAAAAGGACTACAGCGTAATTTTATTTTGGGAATCCCGAAAATGAAATTCACAATTTCTGTTCACAATGTACAGTTTAAATATCTCAGGTACACCAGGTACCTTATTATGAGGCTCGTTTCCAGATCGAAATATAAACGAATGAAATATGAGGGCTGTTTTAACAAGACTTTAGAACCGAAAACCAGATTCTTGGATGTGATGCAAATTGAAAAGCGCAGAATCAATAAAAACATAAAATGCATTCTTATTTTTGTTTAAGCGACTTAAAATTACAATAATTTCATAAAAATATTCAAAACATCGTTGTATGTCAAATAAAAAGATACTTCAGTGAATAAACAATGTATTCAAATATTTATTTAGAATAAATGCAATTCTCTGCCTCTCCTAATGTGATAATTAGCTCATTGTCAATTGTACCGCCTATAAATGTCGACCGATTTGGACAAAAAAAAATTGAAAAAAAAGCTTATAAGATTTCTAAGAGAGTTGTCGAGTCTGATTTTCAAATTAGGCTTTCATATTTTTTATAAATAAACAAATATGACGAAATAAATGGCCATTTTTTTTCTATTTGAGTTCCTGGTGCTCGCCAATAACGGGAAAATTGTTTAGTTGAAGACGTTCCCATGTTATATATTAAAAAAACAAAAATTTTATCCAAAAATTATTTGTTGAAAGAATGTTTTCTACGATTTTCCATAAACTTTACGATTAATTAAGGTATATTCCAAAAAATTTTAATGGAAACAAAATTATAATAAAAAATATTATCATTGATTATATTATAAACAAATTTAATGAACAAATGCATTAATCACGCATTTGTCGACAGAAAAATTCGTTTTTTTCGATGTCAACTTTTTAAATTGGGAACTTCACTGTAACTTCAGCAAAATTCATAACTTTTTGATCAATTTTATGATTTTTTCAAACCAATACAATAAATAAATGCATTGCTGAGGCATCTGCCGACGAAAAAAATTTTTTTTTTCGATTTGAGACTTTTTAGTTGGGATATTAATAATAAATGCAGCAGCATTCATGATGAGTTGATAAATCTTATGATTCTTATTGACAAATGCTTTACTCGGGGATCTGTGGACGGAAAAATTCCTTTTTTCGATGTCAGCCTTTTGAATTGGGAACTTCATGAGAATCCTAGCAAAATTCATAATTAATTGATGAATGTTATGTTTTTCCAAACAAATGAAGAGGAAAATGCACCTTTTGGGAATCTGTCGATGGAAAATTGTTTTTTTTCCATGTGAGTGTTTTGAATTAGGAACCTAATGATAATTGCAGCAGCATGTTGATTTCCACTGATCCAAAAATAGAGTATCATAGAGAAACGTGGAAGAAAAAGGTAATTCTACTCGATCCTGAAGCTATAGACTTGTTGAAAGAATTTAAGTAATGAGAAACTCAAACTGAAAGGACTGAGATTGAAGAACAAAAACGTTTTCGTCGACAAAAGCTCAAATAATGCATTTGTTCATTGAATTTGCTTTTTCAGAAATATGAAATTTATCAACCAATTATGAATTTTGGAGTCCTAATCGATACGCTACCACCCCATTTGGGTTGGTTCTCGAGTAAGTTAGTCTCTTACATCCCGTCTTGTCTATCACGAGTCTCTCACGACGTTTATTGTAATCCTTAAATAAATATTGAATAAAACTATACTATATCCGATTCCACAGTGTTTAGAATCCGTGGCGATCCTGGGACCCATAACATTTTTGGCGATCCAACCAGGATTGTGTCAACGATAGTGTAGACAAGGAATTAAAAGGCCCAATCTTTGACACGAACCTTGGAAAACAGAAAAAGATTTCTATGGAAATACGAAACAAGAAAAAAATGTCTACGGAAATAATTTTCCACTAAGAAGACAAAAAGGGAACAACGGAATGATAAGGAAATCATAAAAGACGACGAGGAGAGTTCCACGGAACTCAGGACGAAACTCAACGGGGTAACGTGACTCAACAAATAGTAAGTAAAGAAGAGTAAATATAAGAAGTGATAATTTCAAGTTAGAAACATTGTACGGATTAATTGATTTGACCTACAAATGTATAACATTTTAATGTTATAAATTTTGTGTTTAAACTATTGTAATCCTCAGGCTTGCGAGGGTACACACGCGCATGGTGCTCCCTGGCCTCTGTGTTCCTTAAAAAACAATAAACCTACTTTGAGTTTGTTTCCACGTGGGATTAGCCCTGTGAGACAATCTCATTGTCTAAACGGGAAATATCTGTAACGGAAAAATAAAAGGAAATTTCAAAAGGAAAAATCAGCAAAGGATAGGTAAAGAAAATGTAGACAAACTGGCATTCGAAAATTATAGACACGACACAACATTCTTGACTTGTGACACGGACTCAGACTCGACGGACATGATCGACAAAATTAATAACCCTTTTTTGTACCGCAAATAATATGTTCCAAGCAACCTCCCCAAATATATCCCAATCTCCTACTTATATGACCACCGACGAATTGTTGGAACTGATATTGTCCAGGGTGAGTGGACTAGAGAATAATGTCAATCAAATCCTAATTAATATAAATGCTTTAACAGGGGAAAATGAGAGGAGAAGCAAAGAGATCAAAAAGATATGGAAGTCTTTAGGATTTAAAGAGGATATCGTTACAGATCAACCTGACATAAAGAGCGACAACAGTGAGGGTGAGGAGGGAAAGGAGAGACTTATACCTCGCGATCCTAACGCACTCCGTCGCTGATCACGAATCCGGCTTTGCTTCCTTGAATTATGACATTCTGATGTCGGGATTCCTAAAAAACTTGCGGATTTGAAATGCCATGGCCACCATACTGGATCCGCCATTTTGAGTTTCGGAATTTCGAGGTGAGATTCATAATAAGCGATCCCCGTAAACCTCTTTCTGAGTGAATTACTTAGAAAACCGCAATTCTAACCTAAAGTAGTCGCCGTATTGGGTTCCCCATTTTGAATTTTGGAATTCTGAATCCATATTCGTGATGAGCGACCTCGTAAATCACCGAATACCTTTTCCCAGGTGAATTAATCAGCAAATCGCAATTCTAACTGAAATAACCGCCATATTGGATTCACTATTTCAAATTTTCAAATTCTGATACCGGATTCGTGATCAACGACCCCAAAAACCTTGGAAACACCACTGATACCCATTGCAAGACTAGCACAAAAATGTGCGCCTCAAAGGGCTAACCAGCTTCTCAACAATGAAATAATTTCAGCCCTATCTAAAGGAAATAATTTTGCGTTAATTTCGGCCAAAACACAACCTGCTCGAACTTAATAAAACAAGAAAAAAGAGCAATTAAAAAACTCAATCGGAAGAAAGATATGATATAACCCGCAGACAAAGGCAACACAACAACTTTATCAAAAAGATGCAACAGATTCACATTCAACCCCAGTACATCCTAGTGAGTTTCGACGTAGTACCTCTGATCACGAAAGTGCCAATCTCTGATGCAATCTTTATGAAAGATCTAGGAACTAAAATCTTCAACCAAACCAAGCTTAAACCAAAATTTTGATGCCTTTACTTTGACAACACTATTTTCATCTGAAGACATGGACTAGATGAGCTACACAAGTTTTCCGATTTCATCAATCAATCACTCGTCCATATCCAGTTCACCATGGAAATTGAACAAAATGGACAATTGTCCTTCTTAGACGTACTATGTTAGTTTACAAAAAATCTGGTCACATAACAGAACATGACATTTTCAGAAAACCCTCACATAAAGATACCTATGTGTCTTCTTTCACCACCACCCATCTCGAAAGCAATCGGTCATCATCTCCTTTGCATGTAGAGCTGTCTCCATAACAGATGAAGATAATTTACAAAATGAATCAGAAAACTTCTAAACAACCCTGAACATTAAAGGAAACCTCTCGGGATCCGGAAGTATATGAAATACCTAGCTTTTGTGAGAAAGTCCAGATTTGAGGAACCGGGAAAGCGGTAAGCCAACGCGTAAAGGAACAGGAGTGTAAAATCAGAATAAAACATTTCACGCAATCAACACTAGGTGAGCATCATATCGAAACAGGACATAGTATTTTCTTCGATGAAACGACCGTCATCCCAAGAACATACAACATTTTTCCAAGAGAACATACAATGTGAGACTAATCCTATTTGGCTTTCCGTCCTCCCGGGTTAAAAAAAAGACATAATTGGTCAATCAAGTTCTACCAGTACCACGGTGGGGCTCTTGGCCAATCGCAGGTAATGTTCACGATACGTCGGCAAGATTCGTAGTTTGGCACACGATTGAAAGCCGAAACAAATAATTTTATTATAATGAATCATCGTGAAAGCATTAAATCTTTTATATTGTGGCTGTCTTATCACACTTTCCTAAAATCCTAATGACGTATTTTTTTCTTCGTTTGAAATCTTTAGTCTTGACGCTTTGAAGGATGCTTTCCATGCATAGACTTTCTATTACTTCAGCCAAATAAAATTCACTCAGTGAAAGGAACCTTTTTCTCTGTGCATGAGTAATGCATTTTGTACACTTTTCTGATTGTTTAAAAATCAATTTTTTTTCGAAAATAAAAATATTGGATTGAAAATTTGACTTGCTGGGTTAAAAATGTACCGCTTCTGGTAGAAAATCTTTGTTTGTCGGAAATTAAACTTTTTTTTTTGGCAATTCAACATATTGTGACATGAAATCTCAAGAATTTAAAGCGTTTCACATCGAATTGCATATGGTGTCAACATAAGTGGTGTTTAAATGAATTTATTTCGCTACTGTCCTCCTATTTTTGTGGGAAATGACCCCGTTCCCACTATTTCAAGAGCATTTTGGACTCTAAAGTATGACATTTTGTTATTTTTAATTATTCTTGATTCATTATTGTAATTAAAGAAAACGAAAAAACGCAGAATGAACCAAAAATCCGTTTTTAGCCCACGGATACGTTACTTTCGAGTGGGGGTACAAATTGACGTCGCGTCACGTATGAGGTTCGCAACCCGGCCTAAAAACACGAAAGTGTAGTATGGGTTGCAAGCTCGGACCAGCCCGAAAGTTGAATTTGTAAATTATAAGAGTTTCTAGGACGTCAGGAAAATTACAATTTTATCTTCTACCCACTATATACATTCTATGTTGACAAAAACGAAACGTGTTCATACTGTGTGCGCACAAAATCTACTCCTCCACATTTTTCAATTTGGTTCAATAAAGAAAAAATCCAGAAACTATATCAAATGAATTTATCATATTAATTTTTGCAAAAATGTAGCCTTCGAAGAGATAAAATTGGACGAATAAAGATATGTTTTCTGGAACCTTTGTTTAAACTATGAGCGTATGTCGATATAGTTTTTCAGATACCGCTGTTAGTTCTATAACATACATGTATACATGGGCATATATGGTAGATAGGGAAGTCTCTATGAAACTTTATTTTTAAAGAAGTAAGTGTTTGTCTCGAGGCTTTGATTTACGATATCGAGTAAGGTAGTGACTAGCGGTTATCCGCATACGACGTATGTTTCTTTGGGTGAGAGAGGCAGGAGGTCAGAAAGGGGGAGTCAGCAAATCAAAATTTGCTGCGTGGAATACGAAAGGCCCACTAGTGTGTATATATATATATATATATGGAAACATCTTGTCGAAAATACCTTTTCTCGCTGAATCAGTATCATCTACTGCCATTTACTCTCGTCTACTCGATTAGTAAAAAATGAGGATCACCGTCGGCATTCCATTTCTTGCTTTTGCCGTTATCCTTGATTCTATTGGTAAATATATAATAATATAACATATTTACTTCTAATACTTTCTACCTCCTCAATTTCCTGACTCATTTCTCCCCTCCCCCCCCCCCCCCCTCACATCCCACACTTCTAACACAATTTAAACAAAATTTAATCACCTGTGACATTTCTTTCTCTGCCTTGCATTGTTTTTTATTTTCACCTCAGTAGGTAAGGGATCGTCCATAAATTACGTAAGACGTTTTTCTTTTGTTTATAGCGTTGTGTCCTTCTCAACTTCACAGCAATTTTATTCCTCTCTTTATTCAAACAAAAGAAAAACGTCTTACGTAATTTATGGACGATCCCT